>CAUYQV010069739.1:0-27870 GCA_963574575.1 Galagoides demidoff
GCCTGTGGTCCCAGCTACTTGGGAGGCGGAGGCAGGAGACTTGCTTGAGCCCAGGAGTTGGAGGTTGCTATGAGCTGTGATGCCATGGCACTCTACCTAGGGGGATAGCTTGAGGCTCTGTCTCAAAAAAAAAAAAAAGAAGATAGTGAAGTGAAATATTTAAGTGATTGAAAGAAAAAAGCTACCAATCTAGAATTTTGGTGTTTGGAGTTTTTTTTAATTATTTTTTCCAACCTATAATTTTGTATCCAATGAAACTGTCCTTCAAAAGTGAAGGAGAAGTAAAAACTTACTCAGGAAAACAAGCCTGAGAGAATTTGTTGCCCATAGACCTGCTTTACAAGAAATGTTAAAAGAAGTTCTTCAGAGAGATGGAAAATGATATAGGTCAGAAACTCAGACACACATAAATAAAGGAAAAGCATAAGAAAAAAAATAAAATACAGTCTTTATTCTCATTATTCCTGCCTAATTTAACATGTAACTGTTAGGAGTTATAATAGCAACAATGTATTGGGTGGTAACACTGTATAGATAAGTGAGATGAATGGAAGCAATGTTATAAGGGATGGGGGGAGGGAGAAATTGTGAATACTGTGTTACAAGGTACCTGCACTACTCAAGAAACAGTATAGTTTTACTTGAAATGGACTTAGATTAGTTGTAAATGTATATTGTAAATTCTAGTGGTGGCCCTAGAGTTTATGTTATATATTAAAACAAATTTATATGTTAAGAGAAGAAAGAAAACAGAATCATATAAAATGCTCAGTTAAAACCAATGAGGAGGCTCAGCGCCTGTAGCCCAGTGGTTAGGGCATTGGCCACATGCACTGGGGCTGGTAGGTTTGAACCCAGCCCAGGCCTGCTAAATAACAATGACTATAATAACAAAAAAATAGCCAGGTGTTGTGGTGGGCGCCTGTAGTCCCAGCTACTTGGGAGGCTGAGGCAAGAGAATCTCTTAAGCCCAAGAGTTTGAGAGTGCTGTGAGCTGTGATACCATAGCACTCTACCAAGGGCAACATAGTGAGACTCTGTCTCAAAAATAAATAAACAAATAAGTAAATAAATAAAACCAAGGGGGAACTGGGTGCAGTGGCACAAACCTGTAGTCCAGCTGCTCAGAAGACTGATACAGGAGGATTATTTGAGTGTAGGAGTTTGAAGCTAGCCTGAACAGTATAGGGAGACTCCATCTCTTTTTTTTCAAAAGCAGAAGAGGAATTAAAAAAAAAAAAGAATAAATACAAAACAGTTGCAAACATGGTTGGTAAGGGCAAAATTTGATCCAATGATATCAATATCAATTTATTATTTATTTATTTATTTGAGACAGAGTCTCACTCTGTGGCCCAGGCTAGAGTGCTATGGCCTCAGCATAGCTCACAGCAACTTTAAACTCCTGAGTTCAAGTGATCCTCCTGCCTCAGTCTCTCAAGTAGCTGGAACTATGGCACCTGCCATAACACCTGGCTAATTTTTCTATTTTTAGTAGCAACAGGTGTCTCACTCTTACTCGGTCTGGTCTTGAACTCCTGAGCTCTAGAGATCCTCCCACCTCAGCCTCCCAAAGTACTAGGATTACAGGTGTGAGCCACTGTACTGGACCCAATACCTTTCACAAAAATTAAATCAAAGTAGATCTTAAACCTAAATGTAAAATGCAAAATTATAAAGCTTCTAGAAAACAACATAGAAGATCTAGATGACCTTAGGTTTATTAATAACAACACAAAAAGCACAACTAATAAAAATTGATAAGTTGGACTCTATTGCAATTAAAAACTTCTACTCTGTGGAAGACACTGTAAGAGAATGAAAAGCTACTCTGAACATGATATTGCAGATATCTAAAAAATAAATAAATAAAGTCAAAATAAAATCAAAATAAAAGCCATAGACTAGGAGAAAATATTTATAAAAGATATAGCTGTTAAAGGACTTCTGTCCCAAAATATACAAAGAATTTTTAAATTCAAAGTTGAGTGCAGTGGCTCATGCCTGTGATCCTAGCACTCTGGGAGGCCAAGGCCAGTGGATTGTTTGAGCTCAGGAGTTTGAGACCAGCCTGAGCAAGAGTGAGACCTTGTCTCTACCAAAAATAGAAAAAACTATCAGAGCATCATGGTATACTCTCATTGTACTAGCTACTTGGGAGGCTGAGGCGAAAGGATCACTTGAGCCCAAGAGTTTGAGGTTGCTGTGAGCTAAGATGATGCCATGGCATTCAACCCAGGGCAATAGAATGAGATTCTGTCTCAAAAAAAGAAAAAGAATTCTTAAAATTCAATAAGGAAACAAACCACCCAATTTAAAAATGGGCAAAAGGGCAAAGTGTGGTGGCATATGGGAGGCTGAGGCAGGAGGATTACTTGAAGTCAGGAGTTCAAGACCAGCCTGAGCAAGAGTTAGATACTGTCACTACAAAAAATAGAGAAATTAGCCAAGCATAGGGCATGTGCCCATAGTCCCTGCTACTCTGGAGGCTAAGGCAGGACAATTACTTGAGCCAAGGAGTTGGAGGTTGCAGCAATGATGACACCACTGTACTCTAGCTTGAGGGACAGAGCAAAACCGTTTCAAAAAAAAAAAAAAAAATGGTGGCGCCTGTGGCTCAAGGAGGAGGGCACTAGCCTCATATACCAGAGGTGCCGGGTTCAAATCTGACCCTGGCCAAAAACTGCAAAAAAAAAAAAGGGCAAAAAATTTGAACAGGTACCTCAGCAAGGTAGATCTACAGCTGGCAAATAATCGTATGAAAAATGACAAGATGTTCAAAATCATATGTCTTTAGGGAACTAAAAATTAAAGCAACGAAGAGATCCACAAAACATTTATTACAATGGCTACAAAACCCCCACAAAAACTAGCAAAATCAAATGCAGATGAGCACAGTATAACCACTTTGGAAGTAATTGTTGATACATGTTACTATATATTTGTCAAAACTCATAGCAGTAGCTATACAACAGGAAGAGCAAACTTTAAGGTAAACTGTAGACTATAGTTTGTAACAATGGGTCAATATTGGTTCATCACTTGTAACAAATGTTTCACACTAATGCAAGAGGTTAATAACAGGAAACTCTGGGAGTGGAGATGAGGGTAGGTGTGCTGAACTCTATGGACTATCTGCTTAATTATTTTGTAAATCTAAAACTGTACTAAGAAATATATCAATTATTTTAAAAATCATTGACCTAATCATTTACCAGTGATGCAAGCCCCATCACTGGCATTAAATGTGTAGCAATGTCCTTCCTGAGAGCTGAGGGCACAGACCAAGCGAGTTTTGTATGTTTCCCAGGATTTTTAGTGGAATTATGAATTAGGGATCTTTATAACTCTAGTTCTTGAAAATAATAAAGACAGCTTTAAGAAACTCTTAATAGCTCACTTTTCTGAAAAAATAGTCTTCTGATAAGTAGTCTTGGTTGTTAGTAAAAATGGCCCTCAGTGGAAATGCATGTAACTTTCCCATAACAACAACAGAAGGGACTTGGCATTTTGAACTATTAATATACCTGTGACCCACTGAAGGACTGTCTCCTGGACCATGTGTCATAAGCCATATCTAGTAATCACTGCTCTGAATAAGGAAGACTGGGGAGATGGGAGTTCTGCTCATTCTAATAGAATTCTAATTGGGTACAAGGGTATCCCTTCCAGCATCTGTTGGGCTGTTTCAGAAATGGAATTCTGTCACACCCAGGCCTGGGCTGTGGCTCCATCACAGCACTCTATCTCTTTCATTTTGCTGCAGGAGCCCCATCTCAGCAACTGGTGGATATTATGGGAAAAATGTCAATTTTCAATAACTCAGCCTCTGCCCTCTTTTATGCTATGCTCACAGACTGCCCTTCTATCCACATTGGGCTTCCAGTCCCCAGTTACACCCAAAGAAAAAGTGACCAAAAAGGACATCTTTCAGGCCTGCAAAACGTCCGCTGGGGCCTGCGGCCGGACAAACCACAGCAGGAGCTGCCTGGCCCAGGAAGCCAGGCCAGCAGCCGGGACAGCAGCATGGATCTCATCAGCCGGACTCGTAAGTTCCTTGTGGGGCACCTTCTGGGGACACATCCTACTGGGGGTTCCAAATGAGGCCCGGCAGCAGAGATTCCCTGGAGAATGTGGGTAACGCTCCAGGTTTTGCCCCCAGATCCCTTGCCTTGCTTCCATTGCTCACCTGCTCATTGACACAGGAAGAGTGAGCCTTAGTGTAAACTGTAGACAATATAGCTAATAATAATGTAATCAGGCCAGGAGCGGTGGCTCACGCCTATAATCCTAACACTCTGGGAGGCCAAGGCAGGTGGATTTTTGAGCAGAGGAGTTCGATACCAGGCTGAACAACAGCAAGATCCCATCTTTACTAAAAATAGAGAAACTAGCCACGCATTACGGCGGGTACCTGTAGTTCCAGCTACTTGAGAGCTGAAGCCAGAGGATCGCCAGAGCCCAGGAGTATGAAGTTGTGAGCTATGACACCATGGCACTCTACTCAGGATAACAGAGTGAGACGCTGTCTCAGAAAAAGAAAATGTAATCAATATTGGTTTATTAATTGCAGCAAATGTACTACACTAATGCAAGATGGTTCAGTCAGATTGGAGCCCTCTGTCTCTTTCTGAGGATTCTGAGATCTACATTCTGATCCAGTTGTGTTAATTTCATGGTTTCATTCTCAGACTTGTTTCCCTCTTTTCCAAATTCCTAAGGGCCACGTAGTCATTGCCCTAAGAACAATAGCAAACAGACTATTTGGCATGAGGCATCATCCTCAGGAAACTGAAGTCCTTATTATCTTACGTCCATCCTGTCTCCCCACACAAACTTAAAAAAATGGTTCAGAATTGTCCTGTCACCTCTGGGCTTTCCAAGCCTACCTCATAATGGTGTTTAATTGGTTTCTATTATATATTTCCACTGTCTTGTGATGGCAAAATTAGTTTATCTTACCATCTATGCCTTCAAAGGGGTGCCAGCAGCAGTGACTGTGTCTTACTGTCCCAGTAGGAGACAGATATGCCTCATCCAAAGGCCACCAGAGCCACCTCCAACCCCGCAGAACTCTGTGCAATGCCCCTCCTTGGCACTAAGTAAACCAAGGCCTGTGGCTCTTCCAGAGCACATGTGTCCATGTAGGAGATGGGGTAATGGGGAACCCTTTGGAGGAGACCAGGATGGCTCTGATTAAAACACAATGCACACATAGACACACACACACACACAAATGCATGCGCCCATGCTTCAGAGACCAAGGGAGAAGCAGGACTGGTGGGAAGACCTCCTGGGTACCCATGTTAGTTCTGGGTACTGCACACATACTGACATGATCTCTGAGAGCATGTTCCTGCCACCCCACCCCACCTCTACATTCAGGGGTAAGGTTGCCCAATGACAGTCATGTCTGCTGGGTTCCCCGAGACAAAGAAGAGGAAAGCAGTTTAGAGTTGGGGTTCTCTGCTCAAATAGTTTGGAGGAGTTGGATGTCATCACAAAAGGCATTATATATGGTAGATTTTGTGTTGCTTTGAGGGTTTCTGGTTCAGTAAAGGGGATACTGATTTTAAGTGCAAGCCAAGAAAGAATGTAGAATCATTGGGTATGTTTTTGTTTGTTTGTTTTGTTTGTTTGTTTGTTTTTGAGACAGAGCCTCAAGCTGTCACCCTGGGTAGAGTGCGATGGCATCACAGCTCACAGCAACCTCCAACTCCTGGGCTCAAGTGATTCTCCTGCCTCCACCTCCCTAGTAGCTGGGATTACAGGCACCTACCATAACACTCTGCTATTTTGGGGTTGCAGCTGTCATTGTTGTTTGGCGGGCCCAGGATGGATTCGAACCCGCCAGCTCAGGTGTATGTGGCTGGCGCCTTAGCTGCTTCAGCCACAGGTGCTGAGCCAGTTGGGTATATTTGTATATTTGTACATTTTCTTCACAGCCTGATCTTCCTATACTAGGCATGTTACTTTGTCCCTGGTGTGTCCATGCAACAGGTGAAACAGAATGGGAGAGTCTGGGAGGACAGGAAATGTCAGGCCATCTCTCTCACACTGGAGTAAAGTATGGACACCTTTTAAAGGGAAAATAAAGGTTTGTGGATCCATGAAAATGCATTTGTACATCTGTAGGACCCCAGAAAATCACTTATCCAAGTTGAGAAACAATATGACTAACTAGAGTTTTATTCCATAAAAATATCTTCTGGGTGGCACCTGTGGCTCAGTGAGTAGGGTGCCGGCCCCATATACTGCGGGTAGCGGGTTTGAACCCAGCCCTGACCAAACTGCAACAAAATAATAGCCAGGCATTATGTGGTGGGAACCTATAGTCCCAGCTACTTGGGAGGCTGAGGCAAGAGAATCACTTAACCCCCAGAGTTTGAGGTTGCTGTGAGCTGTGACACCACAGCACTCTACCCACAGTGTCAAAGTAAGACTCTGTCTCAAAAAACAAAAACAAAAAACAAGCACATGTGATGCAGATATAACCCTTTCTGCCACATCACAGGGTCAGTGCCAATGTCCTGGGGAAGGGAAAATAAAACAGCGCCCAAATCATTTTATCTGTATCTCTGGATAATTGCCTGAATCTCTCACTTTCCTTTGTTGTAGAGCACCTGACCCCATGTGTTTTTCCTCCCTGAGTGTCAAGTCCCTTCCATTGTGTGGATCCATCCAGACAATCTAGGCAGGGGTCCAGCTGGCCTGGCCACATAGCCCAAGTGGGAATCCCACTTCACAGGAGAGGGGGACCCTAAAGAACCTGGCCAGGCCAGGTCGTTAGATATGGCTGGGCCTGAGCATCAGGCAGACTGTGCAGATGAAGGGAAGAGACCCCCTCAGTTCAGGCCTTACAGAATGATGGCAGGGACCCATGAACACATGCATGAGACAGGGATTTGTACCTGTTAAATGGAACTGTGAGAGCACTCTGAGAATGACACTGTTATAATTTTGTTAACTAAATGTATAGTGTCAATAATCATAGCTACCATGTTGAAACAAAGGCCAGTTTGCTTACTTTTTTTCCTTCCAGAGAGATCCATGAGGCAGGGTATATTTAATATATACTAGAATAGTTTAAAAATACATAAGCCATCTCTGTCTGATATGTGAGATGTGGTATGGGGCTTGAGTGTCTTGTACTTTTCTAAGTTCCACAGTGTACCTGGTTAAAGATCTACCATCCTAAAGAAATTTGATGCTTGCCTGAACCACATTTAAACCTACAGAATATTGTGAAGTCCCTGCTCGCATTCCCCTTGAGGCCCAGGCAACTGGGGTCCTCAGTCCCACAACAGGTCAGGGACAGGAAGGCCAGCCCGGGCCTCCTGGCCCATCTCATGCTAGCTCTGTACTCTATGCATGGAAGCCAGTCCCTTGCTTTAGAGTTGCCCTCGGGATGGTTTTAGAGCACCTTGCAGGAAACCTCTCACACCTGGGGAAGACAGGCCCATGAACAGGTGCGCTGATGTCAGTCTGCCCAGGGAATTATGGGATGAGAAACGGAAGTACATAGGCTAGGGTGGTGGGGAGAGGAGAAACACAGGCTTCCTAGAGCAGGTGTACCTGAGGTGAGTGTGAAAAGTAAGTAAAAATTATCTAGAAAAGGCAGCTGGAGTATTAAAGAACAAGAAATGTATATATCTTCTCTTTGTATTTTATTAAGGCATAATTGACAAAATTATATATATTTAAAGTATACAACATGATGATTTAATATACATTGGGAAATTATTACCACATTCAAATTAATTAGCTCATCCATCACCTCATGTAGTTGCCTTTTTGTGCATGTGTGATAAGAACACATAAGATCCCTCTCGGCGAATTCCGAGTGTACAGTACGATGTTATTAACTCTAGCCACTGTGCTGTACATTAGGCTGCCAGAATGTTTTCACTGTGGACTAACTTCTTCCCACCTCCTATCCCCCCAACCTCTGGGAAACTCTGTTCTACTGTTTATATGAGTTCAACTTTTAAAGATTCTACATACAAGTGAGATTATGTGGTATTTCTGGCTTAGTTCACTTAGCATAATGCCCTCCAGATTCTTCCAGGTTGTCACAAACGGCTAAGTTTCCTTCTTTTTTATGGCTGAGCAGTACTCCATTGTATATTTTTAGATATACATCACACTTTCTTTATCCCTTCATCTGTCAGTGAAACTTAGGATGCTTCTGTAGCTTGGCTATTGTGAATAATGCTGCAATGAACACGGGAGTCATGATATCTTTTTAAGATATTTGATATATTATTTCCCTTGGATATATACCCCGACGTGGGATTGCTGATTATATGGCAGTTCTATTTTTAATATTTCAAGGAGCCTCCACAATGGCTGTGTCAATTTACATTCCCACCCACAGTGTATAAGAATTGCCTTTCCCGGCTCAGCGCCTGTGGCTCAAGTAGCTAAAGTGCCAGCCACATACACCTGAGCTGGCGGGTTGCTGACAGCTGCAACCCCAAAATATCCAGGCATTGTGGCAGGTGCCTGTAATCCCAGCTACTAGGGAGGCAGAGGCAGGAGACTCGCTTGAGTCCAGGAGTTGGAGGTTGCCGTGAGCTGTGATGCCACAGCACTCTACCCATGGTGACAGCTTGAGGTTCTGTCTCCAAAAAAAAAAAAAAAAAAAAAGAATTGCCTTTCCCCATATCTTAGCCAACATCTGTTAGCTCTTGCCTTTTGATACAGGAAATCCTAACATGTGTGAGGTACTATCTCACTATGGTTTTGATTTGCGTCCCTGATGATTAGTGATATGAGCACTTTTTCATGTAACTGTTGGCCATTTGTATGTTTTTAGAAAAATGTCTATTCAGCTCTTTTGCCCATTTTTTTTTTCAAAGCAATAGTGTCTTTCTGTGTTGCCCTCCAGCATTATGCTAAGTGACATAATACTATGTGATCTCAAACACTTGGGCTAAAGCAATCCTCCCACTGGAGCCTCCCAGGTAGCTGGGACTACAGGCATGCACCATGCACCAGGCTTCCTTTGCCCATTTTAAAATCAAATCATTTGGGGTTTTTGCTATTGAGTTGTATAAGTTCCTTATATATTTTGGATACTAACCCTCTAGCAGATGTAGAGTTTGCAAATATTTGCTCTCATTCTGTGGGTTGCCTTTTCATTTTGATGATTGTTTCCTTTTCCATGCAGAAGCTCTTTAACATTGTGTCCCACTAGTTGTTTTTTTTCTTTTTTTTTGCTTTTATTACCTATGCTTTTGGTGACATACTCAAAAAATCATTGCCAAGACCAATGTCAAGGACCCTTTTTTCTGTTTTCTTTTAGGAGTTTTATGCCTTCAGGTATTACATTCAAGTTCTTAATCCATTTTAAGTCAATTTTGTGTGTGCTATAAGATAAAGGGCCAATTTTATTTATTTATTTTTTTTTGTGACAGAGTCTCAAGCTGTTGCCCTGGGTAGAGTGCCATGGTATCATAGCTCACAGCAACCTCCAACTCTTGGGCTCAAGTAGTCCTCTTGCCTCAGTTTTTCTATTTTTAGTAGAGGCAGGGGTCTTGCTTTTGCTCAGGCTGGTCTCGAACTCCTGAGCTCAAGAAATCCACCTGCCTCAGCCTCCCAGAGTGCTAGCATCATAGGCAGGTAATCCCTGTAAACTTCTGAGCTCAAGCAATCCACCACACCCAGCCACCAATTTTATTCTTTTGCACATGCATATCCAGTCTTTCCAAGACCTTTTATTGAAGAGACTAATCTTTGCTCCCCATCGTGTATTTTGGTGCCCTTGTCAAGTATTAGTTGACCATATATGTGTGTGTGTGTGTGTGTGTGTGTGTGTGTATGCACTTCTGGGCTTTCTGTTACTTTCTTTCCATTGGTCTATGTGTCTGTTTTTTATGCCAACACCATACTGTTTTGATTACTATAGCTTTGCAATGTAGTTTAAAATCAGGATGTAGCTGTGCACACTTGTAATCCTAGTACTCTGGGAGGCCAAAGCTGATGGATTGCTTGAGCCCAGGAGTTTGAGACCAGCTTGAGCAAAAGTGAGACCCTGTCTCTACTAAAAATGGAAAAACTAATGGGGGCATAATGGCACATGCCAGTAGAATTCCAGCTACTCTGGAGGCTGAGGCACAAAGATCATTTAAACCCAGAAGTTTGAGGATGCTGTGAACTATGATGTCACTGCACTGTAGCCTGGGGCAGCAAAGTGAGACTCCATTTCAGTAGAATAGAATAGAAAAGAATAGTCCAGTGGGTGACTCACACCTATAATCCTAGCACCCTGGGAGGCCAAGGAAGGTGGATTGCTTCAGTTCAGGAGTTCAAGACCATCCTGAGCAAGAGTGAGACCTGGTCTCTAAAACATAACTGGGTGTAGTGGTGGGTGCCTATAGTCCCAGCTACTGGGGAGGCTGAGGGAAGAGTATCACTTGAGTTTGAGGCTCTATCTAAAAAAAAAAAAAAAAAAAAAAAAAAGAATAAATCTAGATCTATATATCCCCTCAATTAATCCTCATACTAACACTAAAAGGGAGATATTACTGTCCCCAACTTCAGATTGGGAAACTAAGATTCAAAATGATGTAGCATGATGCAGATGATATCAGTGAAGCTGGGAAATAGAAGCAGGTCTGTTGATCCCAAAGCCCATGCATGCCCTTCTACTACACTGTTTTCCTTTGAAAGGTGTCATTGGTCAGTCACCATCTTGGACACAGGCTGAGAGTTATACCCTTTCAAGTGAACAAATTCTCTTATGATGAAAGGGATAGGTAAGGACTAATATGCCCATAGCAGTTGGTTCACTGGTTCTCTCTATCTTCACCACCCCTTCTTCCAATGTGAATATAATTTAGGAAGTCAATACTTAGCAGCCAATGAATTTTGACTAAAGCAGAACACAGATGATTAATAGAATCATCAAGCTATGGTGATAATCAGTAAGACTCATGCTTTATACCCTGGGAAAAAATGCATTTTTTGGCTGTGAGAACCTCTTGAGAGGCCATTAGGAGAAAGAGGATTAGAAGCCTCTTTAGAAATGTGGTTGTACCTTTGCTTTTCCAGGCTACTAATAAGAACTGAAGCCAAGACCCAAGAGAAACAAGATCAGTCAAGCCCAACCCTTGACTCCTGGGTAGACCCTGGAGTCTCAGTATCCTCAACTGTAGAATGAAAAATTGTTGGAGGGTGGCCGACATTCTCAGTCTAGGATTGAGGATTTCCCAGGACAAGTGAATCAGGACTTTCCCAGTAAAACCAGGTCTGCTCCAGGCAAACCAGATGATTTGTCAAACCAAATGGTTGTGAGTTGCTAAATGAGATATAAATAGATATTAAATACTCTGTATGGCTCCTGGTAGACACTTACAATATAGTTGGTTCACTTTATATACATCACCCCAATTTAAAAGCACAGAGCCCAAATCTTTTTCCCCTATAAGCAGACGTATGTTTGGTTTGGTGGCCCTCATTGGTACTGAGAAGCTTATGAGATCCTAACAGGAGGCACATGAAAAAAGATTCAGGGGAGCGGCACCTGTGGCTCAAAGGAGTAGGGCGCCGGCCCCATATGCCAGAGGTGGCGGGTTCAAACCCAGTCCCAACCAAAAACTGCAAAAAAAAAAAAAAAGATTCAGGCTGCCTTCTAGCCAGGCATTCAGCAACTCTGGGGTCACTAATCAAAACTACCCCAAGATGAGAAGTGAAAGACAGAAAGGCTGTTTTCTATACAAATATTGGAGCCTGCCTGGTTCCAAGACTTGGAGCCACAGATATGTTTCATGGTGTCTGTTTTTCCCCATTTCTGGTAGGGAAAGGGCAAGGATTGGGATAGAAGATGAAGTTTTCTCTAAAATATCTCCTCTGCTAAGGAGCTCCTGAAATAGGCGGTGTTTCACACATAGAAGCAAAGACAATTGGGTTTCTTTTTGAATTAGAAGCTTCAAAATGCAGGAGCCTCCTCATCTTTGTCTATTTAACAGTTTGGATCTTGGAGGGCGTGGTAAAGAGGGGAGAAGAGAGAAAGGAGGAAAGGAGGAGGAAAAAGGGGAATGGATGAAGGTTATTCTAGACCTTTATATCCCCGCCACCTATGGTAGGGGAGAAAGGCAAATTAAATTTCAATCATTCCAAGGAAGCCTGCATTTACTCTGTCTCTTCTTGCCCTTTGAGACCTTAAAACCCAGACCTCTTGGAATTATCAACACATACAGCATTCTCTCTCCCATCACAAGGACTAAGCAAAACAAACAAACAACAACAACAAAAAAAAACCCAGGCTTGGTGCTTGTAGCACAGTGGTTACAGCACCAGCCACATACACCAAGGCTGGTGGGTTCAAATCTGGCCTGAGCCAGCTAAACAATAATGGCAACTACAATAAAAAAAAAAATAGCCAGGCATTATGGCAGGCACCTGTAGTCCCAGCTACTTGGGAGGTTGAGGCAAGACAATTGCTTACGCCCAAGAGCTGGAGGTTGCTGTGAGTTGTGACACCACAGCAATCTCCAACTCTTGGGCGTAAGCAATTCTCTTGCCTCAGCCTCCCAAGTAACTGGGACTACAGGCGCCCGCCACAACACCTGGCTGTTTTTTTGGTTGCAGTTGTCATTGTTGTTTAGCCGGCCTGGACTGAGTTTGAACCCACCAGCCTTGCTGTATGTGGCTGGAACTGTAAAAGCTGTGCTACCGGCACCAAGCCATAACCTTATTCCTTGAGCATTAGCTAAAATGGACTCTAGCCTCCTAGCCCACATGCTGGGGAAGGTCTATGCCTTTGCCTAAATGTCTGTGCATTCCCAGAGGCTTGAGTCTCACGGTTGCTCTGACTCTGATCCGCTGCCTGGTGGGCTCTTGGTCTTTCTGTGTTTCTCCTGTATCTGTCCTCTGCATTCATGTCTGGGCCAGCTTAGGCATGGAGTTCAGTTCTTCTGTGGTTTCTTCTATACTGGTTGTTTAAGGCACATATGTGAGCAGAGAATTTGTTGAAGGTTTATAACCTTGGGGGGAGGGGAGCTATGATGCAGAAATACACAATTTTTTAAACAAGAGACTATATTAAATATCCCTGTTCTTATAAATCCTCTGGCCACCTCCCTCTGCAGTTCCAGCCCCCGACCCCGCCTGCCCTCACTGCCCTTCTGAGTTTCCTTCCATCTCTGTGCTTCTCTGCTTCTGTACCTCCTTTCCTCAGCTGCACCCAGCAAACACCTTCCCTCCCTCACCTCATCTGGAACTTGGGTTTTCCTCTGTCCCCACTCCTCACCTTGGCTCAGGGCCTGTTTTCAAACAACTAAAGACACATGATGTGTTGAACTAAACACAAAAACTATCTCTAAGTCTAGCCCTTTGCAGCATAGGAGAACTGAAAGAGGCCTGGAAGTTTCCTTCTCTTCCTTCTCCTTCCCCACTGACCTTGTAACAAAGAAAGTAAGCAGAACCAAGATTCAGCTTCCAGGTAGCTCACTGTAGCTCATGCCTGTGATTCCAGTACTCTGGGAGGCAAAGACAGGAGGATCTCTTGAGCTCAAGAGTTCAAGACCAGCCAGAGCAACAGTGAGACATTCCCTTCTCCTCTCTACTAAAAATAGAAAATTAGGTCAGGCATTGTGGTGGGTGCCTACGGTACAGCTACTCAGGAGGCTGAGGCAGGAGGATCACTTGAAACTAGGAGTTTTAGGTTGCTGTGAGCTATGATGATGCCATAGCTCTCTAACCTGGTTGACAGAGCAAGACTCTGTCTCAAAAATAAAAAAACAAAAAAAAGACTCAGCTTCCCACTGACGTAATTAGACTTCTGTGCCCCTCTTGGCTGAGAAGTAAGCAGCAACTGTCTGTTTTGGTTTTAAATGACAATTCTGTCACTTTGCTGCATTTATATTTACTAAAACAAAACAGCAAGAACAATGTGTGAATTGAAGACTGGGAGACATTTTATACATCTTAGATCATGAATAATGGATGCAGCACAATTTGTTGCCTTTTACCCTTTCGGCTCTGCAGAAATGTCCACATCTTCCCCACCCCTCCCATCCCACCCCAGCTCCAAGAGATGGGTCCTTTTGTCTCTGAAGGGTCTCCTATCCCTACAAATGCTCAGGCCTTTCTGGTTTCACACTGTGGTTGTTGCTGTGCCTAGGCCCAAAGGAGCAGAGCAGCATGGGGCACTGCAAAGAGAAAGGCTGAGGGTCTCTTACTTGAATTTTTCCACTAGCCTTGGCTGGATCTCCCCCCGTCCCACCCCAACACACACCGAGATCTTCTCTAGCCTTGACTCCATCCACAAGAACTTTTGGAGGCTAGCCCCTCAGGCCCAGCTGAGCTCCTCCCTTCTCCAGGGCCAAGGCCAGAGCCAGGTGTGCTTCCTACATTTCCCTAGGTCTAGGCCTGCCCTGCCTTTGCCTCATCCCTTCTCTTTCACTGATTCCCTGTTCACTCTGATGCTAACTGTTCCTGTTCCTATAACCTAATATTCTCCTATAACCCTTTCACTTAACAGTTTCAAGAAGGTACACAGAAGAAAATCTCCATCCCCTAGAATTTCATACAAAGGGGACTCACAATCAGAAAGTTATTTTATCACAGTATCAGAAACCTATTGAACTTGGCTTAGGCAAGGGGGTGGAGGGAGAAAAAGGGAGATAGAGACTTTTTACTTTACAATAGCAAAAGGGAGCCTGGCCAGTGGCTCACTCATATAAGCCTAGCACTTTGGGTGGTGCTGTGGGAGGATTCCTTGAGCTAAGGAGTTCAAGACCAGCCTGAGCAAGCATGAGATGCCCATCTGTTCTAAAAATAGAAAAATTAGCTGGGCATTGTGGCAGGCATCTTTAGTCCCAGCTGCTTGGGAGGCTAAGGCAGGAGTATTGCTTGAATCCAGGAGTCTGAGGTTGCTATGAGCTAAGCTGACTCCAGGGCACTCTAGATTGGGCAACAGAGTAAGACTTTGCTATTGCTATTTTCTCAAAGAAAAAAAAAGTAACAAGGGAGTTTCTCACAGTACCAAAGCAGAAGAAAGAGTCAGGCTCAAGTGGTGGACATAGCACCCTGCCAGGCCCCTCTCTGGGTCTGCACGACTTCCCCCACTGTTCCCCTCTCTGCAGTGCTTTCTGCCTCTCTGTGCTTCCAGTTTACATGTTGTCCCTGGTCTGGGTCATGTTTCACAAACACAGCTGCCAGGAGGTCATTCTTGTGGGGGTGAGGGACATGGTCTGGGCAGCTATCCCCAAAGTCACCTACCACAGGAAGGAGTTCCATAAACACGAGTGAAAATACTTCCCTTTTCCTCTCTTAGAGAACACATCTGGGGGTTATGGGCAGCCCAAGAACTACCCACAAAACTAGGACTTGGGGTTTCCATGTCCCCTCTCAAAGACACACTTCACACAGTTAGCAAGAATGACTTCGGCACCCTCAGGTTCATTCCTCTTCTACCCCCTGCCCCCCATACTCAGGGGCTGCCCTCCGCTCTAGCCCCAGCCCCATTTCTTTGTTCTCTGCTCCTTTCTTGCTGGTCTGCAGTTGAATGCTAACCAGCCAGCTGCCCTCACCCAGCTAAAGTGTCAGGTGCCCAGCAGAGTGATGCGAACAAGACAGATCCGCCCTTGCAAAGCTGACTGTCCAGCAATTCACTGGGGAGCCTACAATAGAGGGAATCTCTGAGAGGAGCTGCCCAGAGCTGAGGACCACAGGACCATGTCCTGATGCTGCTGTCGCCAGGGTCATAAATGCCTCCCGGGTCTTCACCAGGAGTTACAGCCCATGCTGCTTCTAGTTCACTAGATCATTTTGTGCTCTGCTCACCCAACAATCAGTCAGTTCCACCCAGGGAGAGCTCGGTTCTGGGTACCATGTGTGCTGGCTCCTGGGACTGGTCCCTCCTTGTGGCTGACCCCCTTCCTGCAGTGGAGCCAACACTGTGACTCGCTTTTACCGGTGACATTTCTCTTTATGGGTGTGGGGCCATTAGAAAAACCCTGATCCAATAACACAGCATGTGGTAAACTCTCCTTTCTGTGGGCAGGAGGGAGAGGAGGGGTTGGGGAGAGAGGCCTGGAGGACCAGGGGTTTGGAAACTGAAGAAGATTGAGCCCTTGAACTGTTTGGAGGGGACAGTCTGGTGACTGGGTGACTGGTAGTAAGAGAGGAAGGGTCACACCTGCTGGCAGCAACAGTAATGGCAATACCATCTACTGGGCGACTGGCATACATTACGCCAGCCACGCTGTGTGTATTACCTAACTGGACCCTGCCACAGTCCAGTGAGGTGTGTGTGATCACGCCCACCTCATAGATGAGAAGACCGAGGGAGCTGCCAGCCTCCCCACACCCTGCTGCTGGTCCCTAGCAGAGCCAGAAGTTGAGCCCAGGTCTGGGCTGCTAAAGCACCACCTGAGTAAGCAGAATATGCCTGTGTCCATGGGGATTTTCTTTGGGAGTTGAGGCCATCACAGTGCCTGCTGCCACTGCTTGGGAAGAGCTGATCAACCTCTGCCACAGTAGTTTAAGCTGCAGGGCCTGCGACCCCCAGCTGGGCCTGGGCACTTGCTGCCCTGCCCTGACAAGGAACACTAAGGTGGAGACTCCAGGGACACCCACTACAGGGGTCTGTGTTTCCTTGGAGCCCCTGACCCTCTGCTTCTGTTTTCTCAGCTTTGAAATGGGCATCCTTGAGCCTTGAGCCTTGGTATGAGAGTGTGGCCCATGGAATCAGCTGCCAGGACACTGTGGGGGCAGGATGTCAGAAGCTATTAACCCTCCTTGGGCCCTGCTAACCTCAGGCCTTCTGTGGGAAATCCGGGTCTCAGTTTTCTCCACTGTGAAATGAGGGGTTTGGACTTGACCAAGGCTCCCTCCCAGCTCTGAGACTGTCTGAATTCAGGGCTTATAGTCCTCAGAGCAGCCACTGCTCAGCGACCTCTAATCAACCTTGGCACATTCTAAGGACTCAGTAAGCACTTGTTGAACCAAACCCAGGAGATTAGCAGTTTCTCGGAAGAGCAAAATAATTCTCCAGTGGGTTCACCGCACACCCTGGGTGACCAGGTTCCAGCGTCTGTGGGCTCTCAGAAAATACCCACTGAGTGCTGACACTAGATGGGTCCTCTCGGAGGTGGGTGAGCAGGAGGAGGATTGGGAGTTTGGGCTTAAAGTCAGGAAAGGAGAGAAAGCAGATTAGGCACATATTGACCAGGCATTTATCACTTGGAAATGTGAGACCCCCACAGCCAACACCCGCCTCCAGCAACCCCACCTCCACCCTGGGGCAGCCAGCTGCTCTGCTGCCAAGGCTCAAAGGAGCCCTTGGGGAGTCTCCAGGCAAACCCTACCTCTGCCTTTATAAAAGTGCTTGAGAAGAGGCCCCTAGGCTCTTCTAGAGCCCCCAGCATGGCAGGGAGGGCAGAGAATAAAGGGGCAGTTTGGCCTCTCCTCTCACAGGTCCTCAGCTGCCACTGTCCCTGCTGCTGTGGAGACTGCTGCCTGCTCAATGGAACGCCCCTCTCTCCAGAGCACCTGACTTTTATCTCTCCTCTTTCCTTTCTCTCTCTTCCTCCTCCTCTCTCCCTCTCTCAGTATCTTCAGTTCACTCTCACTGTAGCTTTTCCCTCTCACACTGACCACACCTCTGCTCTCTCTACAAAGTAGCCTTCTCTCTCCACTTCCCCAGTCTTTCACACATTCCTTCTCTTGTGCTCTCTCATCCCCACCCCCTTCTCCTCTCCCCTGGTGCTTAACTGGAAACAAAAGTGAGTTTGTTGTGTTGGAAGAGGACTCGTGGCAGGAGGACCAGGGCAGGCAGCAGCTGCAGGAGCAGGCTGGGGCCAGAGGCAGTGCCAACAGCCTGGGACCCCGGCACTCAGCTATTCCAGGGAGCAGGTAACACCCTGCAGGGTTGGTTCAGGCCCCCTGCTCTCTACCCTGTCTCTTCTCTGCTGATTGTTCCTTGTATTTGCCTTCTTACCTGGCCTTGAAGGGGGAATGGTGGGTAGAGGGCCCCAGGAGAGGCGTGCCCTCCTCATTAGAGAACCCGTATGTGGTCTGCCCTTTGGGGTCATGGCTGGTGAGGGAAGTGCCAGAACCTGGAAAGGTGAGTTAGGACCAGGTCCCAAGGGATGTCTTGAGCCATGTCACTGATCCTAGGCTTTAGGAAGTAGAGAGCTATTGACAGTTGTTTACCTCTAGAGTAAAAAGATCAAATCTGCATTTTATTTTATTTTATTTATTATTTTTAGACAAGGTCTTCCTCTGTTACCCAGGCTGGAGTGCAGTGGGTCAGTTATAGCTCATCACAGCCTTTAACTCCTGGGCTCAAACAATCCTCTTGCTTCAGCCTCCCGAGTGAGTAGGTGGGACTACAGGTGCAGGTCACCATGTTTGGCTAATTTTTTAAATATTTTGTAGAAATGGGATCTTGTTATGTTGGGCCCAGGCCGGCAAATCTGCATTTTTAAAAGAGTAATTATTGAACACTGATCCAGAGGGAATTGGCATGGTCCCTTGAAATCAAGCGGTCATCTTCTCAATTTAACAAAAAAGTAAGGTTCTCAATTATTGGTTTTTCTTCTGTAAAATTTTCTTAAACATTTAGTGTCTGCTAGCAGGTGCCAGCAATCCTTATAAAAGGGATATAAGTTAAAAGCAATAGAAAAATTCAAAACTACAACCCATTTAAATAAACAAGGTCCGCTGAGCTACACACATAGAAAAATTAATAGCATTTCCTGCTAGTAAAATTTGTAACTCATGTGCCCAACATTTTATGGTGCTCCCCAGAGAGCACCATGACTCCCAGGAGTCCACCATGTGAACAAGTCTGAAATGCTTTAAAGCAGGGGGATAGGAGGGGGAAAGTTTCAGCAGGTTCCCACCCAAGGGGAACAATGCAATGTGCAGGAGGCATATGGACACCTCCTGGGGGAAGGCAACAACTACAACTCAGATTACCTTACAAATGCAAACCATACATGGGGAGTGGCGACTGACAGGGCAGCAGCAGGCAGTCCTGCAGGGGGAGAAGTGGGAGATGGTGAGAGCCTGAACCAGGATGGCAGTGGTGGGTGAAATAAGGGAGAGAGCTAAAAAATGTGTAGGGAGCAAATGAAGCATGAGGCATCCAGCTAGACATGGATGATGAGAGAGAAGGAGCTTCAGGAGTGAGGATATTTCTTGCCTGGATGGCTGAGCTGAGAGGGTGCTATTAGTCAGAAAAGGGGAGAGCAGCATTGCTGTTTGGAATGTGCTGAGGTTGAGTTGAGAGGGCTGCAGAACCCCCAGAGGGAGCAATGCAGTTGGCAGCTGGAATGCCCAAGACTCATGAGTGTATTGCCATGAGGGTGACCCCATTACAGGGTGACACCACAAATAATATGAGCTAGCTCAGGAAGAGTGTGGAAAGGGAGGAGAGGAGGAGACCAAGAAGGCGGCCTAGGGAAGATCAAACCTGATAGCCAGGCAAGAGGAGCTGGGGAGGGATAGAGAGAGGGACTCTTCAGAAAGATAGGAAAAACATCAAGAAAGTGCCATGTTGGCTTGGCGCCTGTGGCTCAAGTGGCTAAGGCGCCAGCCACATACACCTAAGGTAGCAGGTTCAAATCCAGCCCGGCCTGCCAAACAACAATGATGGCTGCAACCAAAATAGCCAGTTGTGGTGGCGGGTGCCTGTGGTCCCAGCTACTTGGGAGGCTGAGGCAGGAGACTCGCTTGAGCCCAGGAGTTGAAGGTTGCTGTGAGCTATGATGTCACGGCACTCTACCCAGGGTGACAGCTTGAGGCTCTGTCTCAAAAAAAAAAAGAAAAGAAAGTACCATGTTGTGAAAGCCAAAAGGAAAATTTCAGTTTTGAGGGAGCAGCCAGCGCCACTGATGTCCCAGAGAGATAAACAAGCCTACAGCTTCACAGTGCTTTGGTTTGATTGATTTTATTAGCTTATTGGCTTGACATTAAGATAACAAGAGAGATGTGAAGGTGGGGGCTGTGAACTTGGGTGCGCAGCAATAGATAAGATTAGCAGGGTAATAGTAGGAACTGGAGGAGACTGTGGCAACCTAAAAAGCATATGCCAAAGAAGGCACCACCACTGGCTCTAGTTGATTGTTGCCAAGCAGGGATGTGGGCACAATGATCAGAGCATTGGAATTGTCGAGGAAAGTCAGAGCTCTGGGTTTTTATAAGAAATATCACACTTCTTTATCTTAGCAATAATTTCAAAAACATATATACTCTGTAAGGGCTGAATTCAACTCATCTTTGAGCTGCCAGCTTGAAATCTCTGCCTTAGTCAATGTCCTTAGCATGGTGGGGGCTGAATGAGTTGCAGCAAGTTAGGAAGTGATTGGGCAAGGAGGCAGAGGAGGTAGAGGGGAGGCCACTCCATTAGGAAGGTGGGTAAAGGAAGGAAGAAGGGGAGCAGCAGAGCTTGGAAGCCAGGCAGGGTCACAGAAGGATGTTTGGAGACCGGAAGAGCTGTTTATAGGCTGAGAGAAAGAGCATGGAAGAGGGAAGTTGAATAGCACTCTAGTTGGTGAACTAAGGATGGAAGGAGGCAGAGGCGGATGGATGGGACAAGGGATTGGGCTAGAGAAGAGACTCCTTTTGTGCAAAGATGGATGGCAACAAGGGTGAGGACACTGAAGGACTAGAGGAGAGGACATTGATAGATTTCAGCCCTACAGGCCTTTATTTTCCCTGTGAGTGAGGTAGGAGATGGCTCAAGAAGCTTGAAGAGAGGAGCAAAGGTTAGGAATTGCTTCCAGAGACATGGGGGAAGGCCAGGGACGAGGATGAGTAGAAGCTGCACTTGAAGCCTGCTAAGGGGAGAAACCCTCTACTTGCACAGCTGGCTGGTTTGTCACAGCAGGGTTCCCAGCCTGGGTGTGGGGCTTGGTGGCGGGGGGATTAAGCCCCTATTACATTTCAAGTCCTGTGTCAGGTGTTTTATTCTTCCTACCTGATTTATTCCTCCCAACAACCCTGTTCACAGAGACTAAGTTCACTCATGAAGAAGTAGCCACCCTGAGATTCACACCCATATCTAGTGGATTGGAAGTCCATTGTACAGTCTGATACCACCAAACCACTCTTCCACACTGCCTCCCTCAGACACACCCACAGAGAATTCCTGTTGGGCTTTGCCTGGCTGGTTTCACTGGGACACCAAGGGGAAAAGAGAGGGTAGGCTGTGATGAAAGAAAGAGCAGCTGAAATTCTTGACCATTGGGGGGGTCCATGGAGAAATAAGTGAAGGCAGAAAAGAATGACAAATTGAGGAAAAAGAGGCTGGAGGAACTGGAAGACTTGATGAGACCCAAAAGATAGTGGCTGAGAAACCGGATCAGGCAAGGCCATGGGGTTCAGGAGAAGGGAATACATTCTTGGAAACTTTTAGTATGGAGGAGGAGGGGAGGGGAGGAAAGGAGACAGAGGGAGAGGAGGTGACTCCAAGGTGTCACCTTTAGCCACCTCATTGGTCACCACTTTGAGTCACATCATCCCTCTCTGCCTCTTGCTCTCCATGCTTCAGCCACACTGACCAACAGATTCCCCTCCCCCTCCACCGCAGGGGGAGTCTGGAACACTTGGAACACTCTTCTTCCAGACATGCAGAAGTGGCTCATTCTCATCTGCCCTTCTTCTCACAGGCCTTTCGTGATCATGCTGTCTACCTACTGTCACTCCCCTGGCCATTTTGATTCAGAGCACTTATCATCACCTGAAATGGTGGTTTATGGATTTGTTTATCGTCTATCTCTGTCACTAGAACATACTCTCAAGAGAGCAAGGGCACATAGATCTTCTTCACAGCTTTGTTATCCAATACCTAGAACAATGCTCGGCACATAGTAGGCATGCATTAAATATTGAGTGAAAGAAAAAACGAATGAACCCAGGAGAAGCATGTTTGGGAAAGGGATCCTGAGTTCTGAGGTGCCTGAGACATACCCAGTGACTTCTAGTGGGCAGTTGGAGAGTAGGCTGGGAGCTGAGGAAATAGGCTACACCATGCCCTGAAAGAAGGTGGGTACATATGGCACACTGGACCAAGGCTAGCGTTGGGAGTTGGGTGGTTTGGGGCCCAGAGGGGAAAAGGATCCCTCCAGACTGGATATGCTGAAGTTGGGTCAGAGCGTTTCTTACCTCACTTCTCTATTCTGTTCCTGGTGCTTTTGCTGCCCTGGCTTTGGCCATTTTCCATCCTTCATTGCCAGCTACAAGCCTCTGGAATCTGAATGCAGACTACCATTAATCTCTTTTATCTCAAAGAGTATCTTTCCCATATCCAATCCCCACTTATGGGATCCCAGCTTCACCCAGGAGCTGGGCTTAGCTTTACTGAATTAGGACACACTTTTCCCTCCCACTTGCTACTGCCCCGGTTCTGCTGGCATCATGGTGGCCCTCCTGCCTTCCATGGGGCACCCAGCAGATGCTGCTGCCCTCCTTTTGCAGGGTCTCCAGCTGCTGAGCAGCTCCAGGACATCCTGGGGGAGGAAGATGAGGCGCCAAACCCCACCCTCTTCACAGAGATGGACACTCTGCAGCACGATGGGGACCAGATGGAGTGGAAGGAGTCAGCCAGGTGAGGAGCGGGCAGGGAAGATATCCCCTGTAACCTTCCTGGGCCCAGGCTGGGCGGCCCTCTTGGTGGGAATCCCACTTTGTACCTTGAGTTCTGCTAGGGAGCTTCCTAGTCCACAGAGACCCACCAACTTGCCTTTCTTGGTGTCTAGAATCGTGTTTAACACTAATGAGCAAACAGAACCTTATGACTTTGTTCTTATCCTCAAAGAAATTAAAATCCAAGGGGAAAGACAGAATAGTCATCCATGGGATCTGAGGCAATATATAAGGGTGTATACCAGGGGTCCTCAAACTTTTTAAACAGGGGGCCAGTTCATTGTCCCTCAGACCATTGGAGGGCCAGACTGCAAGCCCGGGAGGAGTTGGCTGCTAAGCAGGACAGGCAGCAGCGGCAAAAATTCCTGGCGTGCTGGATAAATGTCCTAGGCAGGCCGCATGTGGTCCATGGGCCGTAGTTAGAGGACGCCTAGTATATACAGTCATCACCTTTGGTATGTGTAGGGAATGGGTTCCAGGAGCCCCCACAAGTACCAAAATCTGCACATACTCAAGCCCTAAAGTCTGCCCTATGGAACTGTATACAGACAGTCAGCCCTCCATAAGCACGGGTTCTGCATTCCCCCATTTGGTTGAAAAATACCCACATGTAAGTAGATCCATGAAGTTCAAACCTGGGTTTGTATTGTATTGTTGGTTGCAATTTGGTGCCAAATGGTTTAGGCTCAAAGCTGTAGAAGGGAAAGTACCAAGCAGGTTAGGGTGGGCAGAGAGGACTTCCTGGAGGAAGGAGGATGTGTAAAAGGCACACTGAGTCTGAGTGGCAGGAGAAATCCAGATGAAGAAAGCTAGTGGGCTGCTGAAGAACAGTTGGCAGAGGTTGGAGCCGGATGAGCAGAGTGGAGGCTGTGGCAGAAGCAGGGAGAGCAAAGAGAGCTCTGAGTGTGGGGACGGCAGAAGGTATTAGAGACCCCGTGGGCTGGAGAGGAACCTCACCATGAAGTCACCAGAGCTAAGGGAGGGTCAAGGCAAGGCGTTTCTGGGACAGGGTGGCCTCTGAACAGACCTGGATCAGTCAGCACTGCCATGTGCCTCCAAAAGCCCGAGAGGAAGGAAGGACCCGTGACGAGGCCTCAGGAAGGACATGGAGAAGGTCTGGCAGACAGGCTGTACTGATACCTCTCACCTTTCTTGTGCATTATGTCCCTCTCCCCCCAGGAGAAAAACTGAATCTAATTTAACTTTATTAAATTAAAATGTCATTTCGTTTCTTTCTAATTAGAGAAATTAAATACTAAGGAACAAGATTTGTCAGGTAGGTTGGGTTTTAGAGTGCCACAAGCCAGTGTAATATTTAAAGTGTTTTCACTCCTCCAAAAACTAGCTTTTTCCTCCTTGGGGCCCCACATGCCCCATTTGAGAATGTACAGACTAATCCCCAGATGTTCCCAGGACTGGCTGTCTGGGAGGAGCCCCATGACACCCAGAGCCACCCTCAACCTCAGCCTGGGCTCTCCCCCTTCCTCTTCCCTCACTTGCCTGGGCAGTTGCTGTATGGTCAGAAGCAAGAGGTTGGCGCATCTCCAGCTTTTGCTGCTCCCTATCTCCTGCAGGGGTACCTGGAGGAAGAAAGGCTGTTGGGTGGACTAGCAAACCCCTGTAGGCCTCAGAGGGGAACACATCCCCACCCAGCGGGGCCCAGTGGAAGCCACTGAGCCTCTTCCTATCAGCTGGTTCTTAGAATCCCTACCGCTCTAAGTAATTCTCAGGCCTTACTCCTCAAGTTGCATAGTGGCCCTGAGATATCTCTGTATAGATAGGAGCAGATAGCTTGCTGAGGGTGACAGTGTTGCAGGTGGCTGAGTCTGGATACCAGGCCAGAGGGAGAGTTACCAGTCATAGAGAACAGGGGAGGGGACCCTTTAATAAAGTATTTAATTTGCTGCAGGGAGCGTTTACTTCTTGGAGTTAGGAGATTAACAGAGTGAAAATCTCAAATCCTCAAGGAATTTTCCCTGGCAGTGCTTTGTCCAGGGTTATTAGTTTGGGGGGATGTTTCAGGCCCTTGGAGGAGTCACTCCTAGACGGATTTAAATGGCTTTTTGAGCTCCGCTGAGCCTTGCCCCGTGCACATAATGGGGACTGTGTGTGCCATGTCACTTCTAATGTGATCAATGCTGGTAGGTCAGGCTGTTAATAAGATAGATTTTTATTAACTCTGTCTCTTTAGCATTCCCATGAGGGAAATGCAGCTGGCTGTTTGCTAATAATGACCTTGCCTGAGGGAGAGCTGGATCAGGTGGGGTTGGGGGTGACCCCTCCCACTGTGAGCAAACAATTTACCCAAAATTCCCTCTTCTTTCATGCCCACCTCTGCTTGAATGCGGGGCAGGAAGGGGACTGGCCTGGGTTGGAACCCACCCAAGTGTGGAGGGCCCTTTAGGGTTACTCAGAAATAACCAGAGCGTAATACCTTCCAAGAGCTCTGAAATCAGATTCTGAATCCAAGCAGCCTCTGATCTCAACTCTGAACAGACCAAAAATGTGAACTTGCCAGAAGGTTCTTATGAGACACATACGCTCTGGGAACATTCCTGTGACAACCAGGAAAGGGCAAGAGAACTGGGTCAGCTTGTGGGGTCAATCCAGATCAGTACATTTTCAAAAGCCTCTACACGTAGGCAGGGATCCTTTCTCACTCAACCCTGAAACCGCTTCTGTCTAAGATCTTGTGTAGTGCCCTCCAGCATCATTTCCCCTCTTAAGAGTTGGGCAGACTTCGTCTCCAGCCCTGTTCTTACCACCTGCCTGGAATTAACCTTCCAGTGAGGCCATGGCTGCCCACACTATGTGTAAAGCAGAGTAGGAAGCTGAGAGAGCCCTGTGCCAAAGTCAACTAATTTTCTCTGAGTGTTTACTTTCTGCAAGCCCTGGGCCGGGTGCCAGAGCTACGGAAGTGGAACACAGCAGATGCTGGCCCTGCATCCCAGACGAGTAGGCATTAGGTAGTGGAGGTTCTGTGAAAGCAAAGGTGCGTCCAATCTAGACAGGAGGGTCCCGGGAGGCTTCTAGGAGGAAGAGGCATTCACTTAAAGGCCTGGAGGGTTGGTTAGAGCTGGCCAGGAGTGGGTAGGGAAGGTGGAAGAGGCCCCTGGAACAGAGCAGACAGGCACAGAGGCACAGGTAGAAGGGCCCTGTGGCTGTTCTGTAGCAGGGAGTGGCAGGGAGTGGCAGGGCCAACTGTGCAGGTCCTAGGCAGGTGCATTGTGAAGTTTGGTGCTAAGAGTGTCGCAGAGCCACTGCGGGGTCTTGGGTGCAAAAGGGATAGGATCGTGTACACACTGAGAGATCCACTGGCTTTAGTGTGGAGAATGGAGGAAAGGAGGTAGGACTCGGCCAGTGAGGAGGCTGGTCCAGGACAGAGATGAAGGCAGTGAGGCTAGAGAGGGGGTGGATTTGAGACAAAATTTAAAAAGTTAGAATTGACAGGAATTGATGACAGAGGCACATGGGGAAGATGTGGGTACCTTGTGGTAGCAGCTTAGGAAACACAAAAGGAGTCATAAGGTCGTGCTGTGTTGGTGTTTTTTGTTTTGTTTCAGAGATAGTTGAAGATGAGTTTCATTTAGGACAGGTTCTATTTGAGGAAACTTCACGTGGACACTTCCAGAAGGCCACCATGTGGCCATAGAGGTCTGGAGTTCAGTAGAGAAGCCTAGATTGTGTGAGGCATCCCACAGAAAAGGGTGCACTTGCCCCTGGGGGTCTGTGAAGTGAGAGAATCCAGAACAGAGCCCCCAGGAGTGCCAACATTTAAGGTAGGCATCCTCAAACTACAGCATGCAGGCTGCATGCGGCCCACCTAGGACATTTATCTAGCCTATTGGGTGTTTTTGCCACTGCTGTCTGTCCTGCTTAGCAGCCATCTCATCCCAGGGCCCACAGTCCAGCCCTCCAATGGTCTGAAGGACAGTGAAATGGCCCCCTGTTTAAAAAGTTTGAGGACCCCTGATTTAAGGGATGAGGAGAGGAAGAGTGTGGAGGAGCAAGCAGGAAGCTAGGAGGGCTTCATCCTAGAATCCAGGGGAGAGACATTCAGGAGGGAAGGAGTGCTCAGAACTGAAGAGTATTCCCAGGATGGCCACTTACCGTCTCGGGGAGGTGGAGTCAGAGGCCAGACAGTGTGGGTCAAGAAGAGTCACAAATAAGAAGGTAGGTTCTCACCACCAACTGCAGCCTCCATTAGGCCTGGGGGCAACCAGGGTACAGCACCCAGGAGAGTGTCCCTGCTGCTCCAGGCCCCATGCCTGGGCCCAAGCTAATGCTGAAGTTCAGGCCCATTCCCAGGTCCAAGACCATGCCCAGGTCCAGGTCCAACCTCAGATCCATTCCTAGGCTCATTGTCAGGTCCAGGCCCAACTGCAGACCCGGGCTCATTCTCAGGCACTGTCCTAGACCCAGCCTCAGGCCCACTGTGGTCCCAGAGCCCTTATGCCTGTGATTTCTCAGCAGACATTCCAATATTATCTGATATTTCTGAGCTTCTCTCATTCCAAGATCCCTCCCAGGTCTCCTCAGTCTCCATCACCACATGTGGGCACTAAGAGGAGGATGATTTTGTGGACAACAAAGATTCAGGCTCTAGGTCACTACTGGATTTATAGGGAGCTGTATCTGCAAAGCCCTGAAGATCTCAGGGGCCAGAGGGCCTGGGGCAGTGATTGGTTACCTTCTGCTGGTGGAATGCACTGCCCTTTACCCAACCTGCTGGAGGGGTACATTTGCTGCCTTAGCTCTGGGCCATCACAGGTCACCCTGTTATGAATGTCCTCACCTGGTTATTGGGTTGACTGAATGTCTCTGTTAACTAGGAGTGAAGGCTGCTCTTGGAAGCCCAAGAGCTTTCCAAAGGTTATCTCAGCAACCCCTGGGGTCAGGGTCCCCACCAGCTCCTGCTGCCACACTCGAGATTTGAGGCTTTTTAATGTTTGTCATTACACTGACTTGTGACTTAATTGGTTTTATTATTCATTTTCCTGATATTTGAGAGGTTGAGAAATTCTCACCTAGGCATTAAGAATTCTTGTATAGGCTGAACGCCTGTGGCTCAATCGACTAAGGTGCCAGCCACGTACACCTAAGGTGGCGGGTTCAAATCCCCAGCCCGGGCCTGCCAAACAACAATGATGGCTGCAACCAAAAAATGGCCAGGCGTTGTGGTGGGTGCCTGTGGTCCCAGCTACTTGGGAGGCAGAGGCAGGAGACTCGCTTGAGCCCAGGAGTTGGAGGTTGCTATGAGCTGTGATG
>CAUYQV010069740.1:0-39748 GCA_963574575.1 Galagoides demidoff
GGGAAATTCGTCCTACTTTCTTAATAATTGATATGGCATCACAGTTTCAGAATAGGAAAGTAGAGGTGAAGAAATACTAATTTAGATTAGCAGAAACAGACATTGACTGGGGGGAAAGGCATTCCTTTAAAATACGAAAATTGGCTCAGCGCCTGTGGCTCAATTGGCTAAGGCGCCAGCCACGTCCACCTAAGGTGGCAGGTTCAAATCCCCAGCCCGGGCCTGCCAAACAACAATGATGGCTGCAACCAAAAAATGGCCCGGCGTTGTGGCCGGCACCTGTGGTCCCAGCCACTTGGGAGGCGGAGGCAGGAGATTCGCTTGAGCCCAGGAGTTGGAGGTTGCTATGAGCTGTGATGCCATGGCACTCTACCCAGGGGGATAGCTTGAGGTCTGTCTCAAAAAAAAAAAAAAAAAGAAATATTTTTGCTTCCCACAGATCCACAGCATTCAGTTGTTTGGCTGCTGAGTAACCTAACCAGCAAATAGTTCTTAAATAAGTGGATTACTTGTGGAGTAAGGTCCAGAAATCCTAAAACACAGCTTTGCGTGTACTGAAATAAGTTCTTTGGACCAGAAACTGTAGACAATTTATTTTTAATAAAATGAGAGGATCTCATTGAATTACTATGTAATGAACACTTACCAGTCAGGTTTTTTCTGACATAATGGGTCATCTCAGACCTACCATAATTATTTTAAAACATTTATCTTAAACTTGCCCTGATAAATTTAGATAGTTACTCAAATCCCAGTTCTGCTTCATGAACAGGAAATTGTCATTATGTCAATGAATGTCTTCTATTTAATTTGGCTAGTGACACTATCTGGGGAGAATTTAATTCCTTTTAAGCATGAAAATTCTCCCTGCATTTTAGAAGGCTTTCTGTTCTCTTTTAGTTGCAAGCCTGGTTCTCACCCAAGATAACTTAACATCGCCAAGGTAACTTTTAAAATATACTGACTCTTAATTATTCAACCCCTAGAGATTCTGATTCTATTGGACTGCAGTACGTCCTAGGCAGCGGTACTTGGAAAAACTGCCCAGATGATTCCAATGCATGGTCATGGTTAAGCGTTGTTGTCTAGATTGTATTTTCGTATAAGAAAAAAACTCCTCATAAATTTCACAAAATTTCTTTAGTTGGGAGAATGATGACAACATAAATCTACTTAAAAACCTTCATATAAATTTAACCTCTCTTTGTGAAAATGTATTATTTATAACAGGGAAAGGTTGGAATCAGCTTAAATGTCCAAATGTCCAATAAAAAGTGATTAATTAAATATTTCAATATACAGTACAAATTAATATAAAACAACTAAAATGTTTTTAGGATAAGAAGTTATTTTGTCTCCTTGCATAACAGAGGTGATATATATACATGCATATATGTGTGTATATATATATGTACACACACATGTATACATGAAAATTATTTGGACAACATTGAAAAGCACAAAGAAGAAAATGAAAGTGACCTACAATAGCACCTAGCAACAGCCTATGCAAATAATCTGGTGATACCTACGCCAACCTCCTCTTTTCTACCACTATTCTTTATGATGACTATTATATATATATATATATATATATATATACACATATTATGTTTTACATATGCATACACAAATACACATGTGGTATTTTAGAAGATATATCTTAAATATTATTCTATAGCAACAAATGCATATACTGTAGAACCTCCATAGCTAACCACCTCGCTACACTGACCACTTAAGTTGATCTGATCTTCATAGACAGGACAGGCACTACCTATGCAATATCAGTACAGTAGGCCTAGTTCCTAGTTCCTAGCTCCTACGTTGACCACCTCTGCATACTGAACAGTTTGCTACAGTCCCTTGCGTGGTTAACTTACTAAGGTTCTACTGTATATTCTTTTATATATATATATATATATTATATATATTTATATATATAATAGCATTTTAAATGAGATAAAATATGACTGTATAGCATCATTTTTATTTTCTCATCATTAAGAGAAAAAGGTCAAAAAAATCTAGTTTTGACATTTTAGTCAAGTTCTGCAACTACTTCCACAAAGGGTATTGGTAGTCACTCACTTATGCCTGCACATCCATTTTTCACTCTTTTTCTCAGCTCAGGATGGCACGTGTCACACAGCAGGGAATTCAGAGGCATGGAAAGGAGCCTAATCTCTGAAAACTGCATTTTCCAGCCTCTCTTGTCAACTACCTGCCAGGGAGCTTAAACTAATGGGAGAAAATAGTGAAAATATGGAGATTAGAAAGAATGGAGAAGGCAGAACATTTCTGCCTGTCTCTCTGTGCACTTCAGGTGGTCTACTGGCAGTGAAGAAGTCCCTTTATGTCTCCAACCCCTTCTGCACAATTACTACCTTTTTGGCTACACTTCCCATCCATAGTCTAACCTGTGACAGCAACACCTCTGACTTGCGAGCCTTTGTCTCCCTGTTACAACTGAGTTAATAGCTTTTCCAGTACCTTTGTACGTAATTCCTTGGGTCTGTTTTCTTGACTATATCCTGAGTGATACAAATACATTATCAGAAGAATAGTTGCTGAGCCAAAGGAGATGAGAATTTTAAAATAACATTTATATCTCACAATGCAGAATTTCTGCAGCCAGGATGTAAAAATTTAAGAAACAACATGTTTTCTCTGACCCTCCATTTCTGGGATTTATCATTCTGTGTCAGTTGCAAAGATAAATGTAAAATAACATTTTTTTAGGCTGCCTTTTTTCAAATTTTTATCAGTCATATGTACTTATTCTTTACAAATTGCTGTTCTTCTTTTTTTTCTGTTAATCTTTCCCTCATTGGTAAGCCTTAATATACCATACCTGCAGGGTCCCTGTCTGTTTGATTCAACACTGCATCCTCAGCACCTATCCCTGTGCCCAGAAAATGATAAACATTCATTATTATTAATTAGATCAATGAAGAAATGTATACAGATTATTTATTCAGCTTTATTGTCTACTAGAACAAACCTACTTCATAATGAATTTTATTATCCAGCAGGAAAAATTCCTTTTATTACTGTTTTTTAATCACCCTAATATTTTCTTGAATATTGTCATTATTTATTAATAAATTTCAAGCAAGATTTTTTTTTCTTTTATTCCTCCCAAAGGATTTTTTCATTACTAATTTGGTTGGGATAGTGTTAACTGTCTACATTACATTGGTGAAGAATTGGAATCTGTCGAATCATTTATCTTCGCATGTCTCTTTGTTACTCCCTTTGTGCTCTTTCCTACCTTCATCGCCTACCCATTATTACACTGCTTTCTGCCAGGAGACTGTATGGTCGAGACTTTCTTACATTCTGACTTCTAGTTTGGTTCAGCCAGTAGAATAACTGACAGCAAAATGCAGGATGGCATCATAGTTTCCTCCCAGCTCCCACTTGCCTCAGTGACATGGCTCTAGAAGTGACTAAACTCTCTCTCTTCCGTGACCACATCCCCTTTCCTTCGCTCCATCTCTTACTAGGCTTTGATGAGGCAGGTCTTATCACTTTTCTTTTCACGTACTGGGGTTGTGACGGCTTTATACTTTTTCTAGTCCCTGGGAACTTCAGGATTCATAATTGCTTCACTTTACCTTATGCATATTTGTGAATAGCCCTTTGATGAAATTATCAGTAAATCCTAGATGAATCTGTTTTGCATTTCTTACTAGTACTTACTATGATATTCCAGCGTAAGCTTCATGTCTATCTCACATTAAAGTTCTATGGTTTTAAAGCAAAGACGACATACTTTGTCTTAGATTAAATTTTATATGTTTCTTTTATATTTTCATTTTTATTCATGTAATACTTTTCTGTTGTAACTCCTAACTGGTTGGATTTGATATATAGTCATGATAGATGTTATCACGTTGAGAAATGGTCAAATATTATGCAAAAAAAGAAAAAAAAGTAATTGCAAACTATGTGAACATATGTAATATAAAATATAATCCCACTCAAAAGTGTTACCGACAGTTTTAATGGTGGGATTTGGTAGTTGAATTTAGGGTGATTTTAAAATAGTAACATCCATTATTAAAAAAATTATTATTAAAGACAAATGTCACTCCCATTGTTGAAAAATAAGCAGGGTAGTCATCAACTATATGTGGAAAATGGCTCAGTTGGAACTTCTGCTTTCTTGGCACTACCCAACCACTAAAATTTTCTAAAGCTAAGAAAATAGCTATTGAAACAGACTAAACTGAACCGACAAAATTATTCAGGATGGCAGCTGAGGTTTCAGAGGCTGAGATCCCAGTTCACAGCAAGATTTCGTCCACATTGCCAGTGGTCAGCATTATGACTCAAACTATTCATCATGGTTATTTTGGGGTAGGATACCATGTTTCATTAATCAATGCCATAAAGGGGTCAATAATACCGGGTTAAAGAGGTATAGAGCTTTAACTAATTGCTTTTAGTGTGATATATGTATAGTTCATTGAAATTTTAGGATTCTAAATATTTATAATCTCAGATTTTCAAAGACAGTGTATAATGCTGATTCTTCATAGACACAGTATAGTGTGGAATCAATGCAGGATGGGATAGACTCCTTAACAGATCCAGTGGCTCTGAATAGCCATCTTTGATCCCTCAGAGAATTGGGAGAGGCCAGGAAGGCAGCAAAAGTGTCATGGCTTTCTAAAGTGCTGTGGAAATATTCACTAGGATGACCAGAAAGGAACTTTCAAAACAAAATATATTGCTTGCACTATGAGTGCTTATATTATGAATTATAAGGACATAATGTTTGTATATTTACATTTGAATCACAAATTCTTTTGATATTTTATGGAAACTACATGTATGACCATATTATTAATGGAAGCACGTATTGTGACACATTCAAAACTTCAGTTTTGCCACATATTACCAATGCCTGTTCAAACTATGCCTATCTATAGGAAATACAGCTATACTTTCTTGTATATGAGGATTGTGCTAATAACTTGATTTCAAAAATATGTGTGGTAAGATGAATAACAAGTGGAATATCATCCTGACACAATAAAGACAACACTCAAACGCGATGGGCATAGAAACACCAGAGTCTCTAGACCCAGGTAAACATGGGCATAAACTAAGTCGTAAGTTGCTTAAATTAGCCACCATTCAACATAATGACACTTGTCAAGGGGGACTGATGACAGGATGTTCTCCAGCTCCTTAATGCCTAAGTTTTCCAGCTTCACCTAACATTAAAAAAAAAAAAATCTAGGAGACAAGTGGAGGAACAGTAATTTTAGCTACATTTTTCATTTCACTTTTAGAATTTCCTTTTAAATTACACAGGCCTTGACAAGTCCCACTAATCATGCTCCTCTCAAAAGGACAATCACTAGTTGTCAACCATTCACCAAGTCTCAGTACCTACCCCGCATTTACGTGAAACTCAGGTCACAGTACCTGGCTGAAGAACCTTTCTTTCAAACTCACGATTATTTAGCTTTTCAAAGCGCACAGTATCCATCATGTGACATGTTGATGGAGGTGAGTAATAAAATTTTGACAGAGAACTGATATGCTTCTTTCTGTTTTGTGCACAGTCACAAGCTCAGAGAAAGCTTTTACGTTTCCCAATGTCATTTTCATGACTCACAACGTGAGGTTTTACACAGTTTAACACAGGCAAGCCTGTGCCTGTGTATAGTGCACATATAATTCTGGGCAAAAGCGTCCTTTTGTTAGTCACAGCATTGCAATCTCTCTTTTGTGCAGCTGACAAACTCTTCTCAAATAGAAATGTAGCATCTTTTAATTGAGTTGGCAGTGAAGGAACTCAAATTTCTTTTGTCACCTCAATCATTCTGTTTAGCTAGAAACTTTCCTGCCACTCAGAATATCTCATCCAATTAGCGCATAGTTGTGTCCCCTTCATTTGAATGTCTGAGGACGGTTAATTTTAACAGGCCTCATCAGCACAAAACCTGTTCTGTGTTTGAACTGATATAGGTTCATTCTGTAAAGATGGCTTTGGAAATTAATAGGAATCTATATGGATTAGGATATAACCTTATAACTTACATAGGCATGGAACCACAAGTAGAGTTACATATGCCACCAAGACAAGACATCAAAATCAAACAAAACCAACATGTGTTATTTTACAGGTTGGGATTCGAGCCTGCCAATATCTGGAATAGTGGCATCAAGTTCTTTCAGAGCATTAACATATGTTATGTGTTATTTCATCTAAAATTAAGCATTTATTATGATAATCTTGTGTCAGCAAAAACAACCCAGCAAGGATTCCTGTGTCACATTTGAGTTATTTCATTAGTGATTACCAGAGAAGGAATATATGACAGAAAAGACGATATTCTTTGAAAAATGCTTCTAGGGAAAGAATACATTAACTTTGGTGTTATGTAAATTTGTGTTGAAAACTCACCCTGAGGTTTTGGCAAAGATACTTTCAAGACAATAAATGTACCCAGTATAAACAGTGTTGCGCCTATTCCCTATTCAAGAACAAGCAATCCCACAAGATAATGCCTCCTGTATATGTAGCAAGTTAAAGCTTCACAGTACCCCCAGATATAAAATCCTTCTGTCCTTTCAAAAATGCCCACTCTGTACTATGGAGAAATTATCACTCTTTTACAGATAAGAAAAGTGAGACTCAGAGAATTTAAGTTAATTACTTATGGTCCCCCAGACAGTGACCTTACGAAGGATAGTGGCCTTGATATTCGCTTACCAGCCACAGATAAAAGTGCTATGGATAGGAGGCAACTGTTCCATGTCCTACGAAACATTTGCCATTATTTGATGTAGAATAATGAGAATTCTTTGTGTTTATTATAAAACATGCAGCATGCCTCTATTTTTTTGGGGGGGGGTTGTTACTGATTTGATAAAAATAATCTCTTTTGGAGAAAAATAAGAAGTGTTACCTTTGGTTATACACTCAAAATTGAAGTGAAAAATAACAGGATCACTTTGGAAGACTAGTTCTTATATGTGGCACATTGTTTACTGCCAAAAACCCAAATCAAGTCTGTTAAGTTTTGTGTATACAGACGGCCTCCAAAATTCTTCTGATATTGAAAATACTATCTCAGTTGTATGTTTTCACTGATTAATTTGAGACTCCTTTATACATTTGTACTCTAAATTTCTTGAAAATTTATCTCTTTTATTTCACTCCTTGGAGCTGAGGAGGATTCTGCACAAGGTTATATAAAAACAAAATAAACTTCAGAATCAATTGACTGACTTCTACATAGCCACGTGTTTGTTGTGACTGTTGTTGTGGGAGGAGGGGTGTGTGTGGGTGTGAGTATGTGTGCAAAAGGACTGGAGGGGGAAAGGCGAGAGAGATTGGAATTATAGAAGAAATCCCACCATCCACTGAACTGTAATTAAAGAATTTTATTTTTTTAGCTCTATGGGTGAAGCTAAAATTAACTCATCAAAACCCCCTTATAGACATTCCATGAATAAGGGACTAAGATGGCGAGAAGACTGAGGATGAATTATTTCAGTTAATCTTTGACACAAAACTGATCATACCCTCATATAAAATATAGCTTTCAAGTTCACATGACCACACAACAATGGCTGGTGCTCTCAAAATCATCAGCAGCTTTAATTGATGTAAATATATTGTAAGCAATGGGTCAGCAACCTCTTTAGTACTATAAGATCTAAACAATACTTACGATGGCCTGTAGTAGCCAGTGGGAGCCCAAAAAGCAAACTAAAAAGGAGAGAGGGAACTAGAGAAAAAAAAAATCACTAGTGTTGAGGGGGAAAAAAATAAAATTTTATTTAAAGGAATATATAGGAAAAAAGAGGACATATCCCAAGAAGATGCCTGTTCTAAATTATTTGCATGTCTCAATCTCCTTCAAGTCTTTCTTGAATGTTACCTTCTCCATGAAGACTTTCAAATCCCCTTGATTTAAAACTGAAATATTTGCCCTTCCCCCAAATTTGGCATTTCTTTCTTTTTTTTTTTTTTTTTTTTTTGAGACGGAACCTCAAGCTATCACCCTGGTTAGAGTGCCACGGCATCACAGCTCACAGCAACCTCCAACTTCCGGGCTCAAGCGAGTCTCCTGCCTCCGCCTCCCAAGTAGCTGGGACCAGCTGGGGATTCGAACCTGCCACCCTAGGTGCAAGTGGCTGGCGCCCCAGCTGATTGAGCCACAGGCGCCAAGCCAAATTTGGCATTTCATACATAGTGCTTTTTTATCCCGCTGTTTCATTCTTATCTTTTTCCACAGAACTAATTTCTAATATATTGTATATTTTACTCATTCATTTATTTTCTATCGTATGTCTCCCCTGACTAGAATGAGAGCAAGGATTTCCATCTGTTTTTTTAATTGCAGGCCCTAAGTTGTAGAGCAGTGCCTAGCAGATAGCAACTACTCAGCACATTTGTTGAATTAATAAATTATTTTAAATCATTAATGTAATGCCCTAACTATAAAACAGAGGATAAAGAAAATTACCTTAAAATGCATACCACATGTGTTCATATTTACATGCTCTGATATAACTATAAAAGACAAAATGATGAATGTGAAATAGTTACAAGCTTGCAAATCACTTAAAAATCACTAAAAAAGTAATAGCTTAAACTGTAGACTTGTCGCAGTTGCTTTGCGTTGGGGAATCCAATACAATGTCCAGTACTCATATCAGGAGCATAGTTTTCTTAAATGGTGTGTAAGACTCTTTGTAAAGTACTGCCTTCTTTTAATTTTCAAGTAGTTACATTCCTGGAAATTTAAGATTATATTAAATCCATGCAAAAATGCTTAGTGTAGATATGTAAAGTGGAGATAGCATTTCCATTCAGATAAGTATGGAAAAATTATGCAAGGAAATTAACTCAAAATGGTTCCCAGACCTAAATGTAAAACATAAACCTAGAAAACTCCTGGAAGGTAACACTACAGAAAATCTAGATGACCTTGTGTTTGACTATGACTTTTTATATTCCAAAGGCACGGTTCATGAAAGAAAGAATTAATTTTTTTTCTCTGCTAAAGACAATGTCAAATTAAAATTTGTTCTCTGCTAAAAACAATATCAAGAGAATGAGAAAACAAGCCACAGACGGGAAGAAATATTTGAAAAAGATATATTTGACAAAATGCTGTTGTCCAAAATATATGGGAACTCTTAAAACTCAATGATAAGAAAACGAATGGCTCAATTAAAATATGGACAAAAGACCTTAAAAAACACCTTGTTAAAGAAGACATAGGGATAGCAAGGAAGCATATGAAAAGATCTTCAATGTTATATGTGACAAGGGAAATACAAATGACATGCCATGACAAACCTATTAGACTGGCCAAAATCCAAAACACTTAATACCAAATGTTGATGAGGATGTGGAGGAATATGAGCTCACGGCAATTGATGATCAGAATGCAAAATGGTACAGACAACTTTAGAAGGCAGTTTGGTGATTTATTATGAAACTAAACATACAGCTATCATGTGATCCAAAACGTTCCTATGTGGAATTTGCCAAAAAATGTTGAAAACCTATGTCCACATGAAACCCTATCCATGTATGTTTTAGCGGCTTTATTGACAAAACTCGGAAGCAACCAAGATGTCTTTCAGTAAGTAAATGAAAGAATAAGTAAACTGTGGTTCCAGATAATGAAATATTTAGTGCTAAAAGGAATGAGCTAAAAGTTATAGAGGAAACTTAAACACACATTATTAAATACAAAAAATCAACCTGAAAAGACCACAGACTGTATGATTCCAACTATATGCAATTCTGGAAAAGGCAAAAAAATCAGTGTTTGCCAAAAGTTACAGGGGAAGGAGGGCAGAACAGGTAGGGAACAGAGGATTTATGGGGTAATTAAACTGTTCAGCACAGTTTGGTGGATACATGTCATTATGCAATACAATGGTGAATACATCTTATTGTGCATTTAGTCTAACCTAGACAATATGGAATGTGGGACCCCAAGAGAAATGTGCGCTATGGATTTGGGGTGATAATGATATGTTAATATAGGTTCATCAACTGTAACAAGTGTACCACTCTGGTGCAGATGTTGATAATGGGGCAAGCTCTCCATGTGTAGGAGTACGTGGTTTATGGGTAATCTCTGTACTTTCCTCTCAATTTTTCTGTGAACCTAAACTTCTTTAAAACAAAGTCTAGGAAAAAAAGAAATGATGAGGGCCCAATAGGATATTCGAAGTCAATATATTTTTGTTGGTCCTTGCCACTAAAAGGCTAACAGCACCTCTGTCATCATTGAGTAAACAAACAAATATTCTACCATTTGTCACAGTACCCCTTACGTTAGGGGGGTACTTTGAGGGGACACTATCCACTTTAATCCCATTAAGAACCGTCACTCCAAATAGTTTCCAGTAAAGTTTGCTTACAGATCCTGCATCATAGTCCTTGGCACATTAGCAGAGGATACACAAAAGTGAACACTGACAGCCTGAGCTGCCTTCAAAGTAGTATGGTGTTCTCCATGCTTGAAAACACAGTTCCTGCTAGAAACAATGATACCATTTCTAAGTTAAGCAACAATGTGATGAATTCAATCAATAAAGACAAGCAATCACAAAAGTTTTATTTTTTTGCATTCAAACCATATTTTCATTGATACAGATTACTCAGCAAATTATTTGTCAAGTTACATTATAAAAGTTTTGATTATTCAAAATCATGGCCATCATTACCAATTTCTCAAAAAGATCAATTTTCTTAGTCTGATTATTGAGCAAACCTAATATATCATAGTTCATATTTTTAAAAATTCAGAGAAAGAATAAATGTATGTGCATACACATAGGATCGGAAGTAGAAATGAATGGAATTCTTTCTTTTGAACACAGTTTAAGAGTTATCGGCTTTGAACATTGTTTGAGAATTAGTACCCACCCTTCCCCACCCTTTCTTCCTGTTCCCAAAGAAAATTTGTTCTGCTTTTTCATTACCTAATGATGATCAGGTTCCTTCCTATTCTTGAGTTTTAAACTGTGAATTTCAGTGACACACAACACTGAGGCATGAGCAATAAATCTGCAGTTATGAACAGCTTGCTTTTATGGAAATATGTCAAACAGAATATATTAAAATAATAACTTTCACATCAGCTTGTCACAGCTTACTTTTTTCTCATTTTTAGTGCTGATGAATATGCATTTAAATAAAATATCCCATGTGATATTTAATGTATTTCTATAAATATTGTACCCTCTACAGACAAGTTAAACTAAGCATGCCAGTGACCTTAGAATCAAAAGAGGAGTTATGCATTCTCTGTGTTTTTTCTTTTCTATTACCCTGGGCACACATACTGGAACAAAGGTCCCAGCTCTTCTAATGTACCTCAATTTTCTCATCTATAAAACAGAGTTGATAATAGATGATTTCCAACGTATTCTATTTGTTATACTCTTAACACTGAATTGTTCTAGTGAACAATTCCAGAAGCCAGGGCCTTTCAGGAAGTCATCTTTATCTTAGAATATTATTATTTACAAAGACAAAAGAAAAAGTATCTACATATTAATGAATATTCCTTAGGACTGAATGGAAAAAAAATGTGCAGAATTATGATGAGTATTTTCATTGGATCAGAATATATTTAGATTCCATGTGTCCATCTCCTTTATTCCCCCACCTCCTTGCTGTTTTCTCTTTACTTCACACTCCAACAGCTGTTTCTACTTCAGTAGGGAGGCTCTTCCACGTTCAGGCCGCAATTGATTGATCTTGCTTCTACTTCTTTGTTTTTTCTTTTTTTCTTTTTCCTTTTTTTTTTTTTCAGTTCCAACATCTTTTTTTCTTATCCAACTATAGGACAGAAGTCATGCAGAGTCAAAGTGTTTGCAGATTCATAATCCTCTATTTTAGCACTTAGCCAGAACCTGAATCACACTCCAGGACTGACCTCATTAGCAATCAGGTGACAGTAGTATTCAAATGTTTTTTATAAATAGAAGGATAATGATCACAACTTACAAAGACCACATGTAAGATAAAGAGTAGTGAATTTGAGTATATGGATGCTTTTATTCTCCTTTTCCCTTTAATCCATCTTCCAAGCCAGTAGAGAACAAGGGTCTATCTAAAGTCTTATTTCTCAAAATGTGGTCTTTGGACCTGCAACATCAGTGTGACCTGGAAGCTTGTGAGAATACAGAATTGCAGGCCCCATTCAAGTTCTATTGAATCAAATTATACATGTTAGCATGATATAGGTGACTTGTGTACACAATAAAATTCAAGAAGCACTGGCCTAAAGCAGGGTCTGCTGTGTCACGATTCTCCCTAAAGACCTTAGATAGCAAGCTGCTATTAACTACCTCTCCAATTCACCTCTTACCACTACAAGACCATCTGTGACTTAAGGGCGGGAGTTTTATCTTCTTCATTTTTTTCATTCTCAGTTTCTCCTAAAGCATAGATAGACTAAGCACATGCCTCGGGACGTGAGAAAAACTCAGGATGAACATATTGAATTAAGTTGAAAACCAATGAGGTATCTTTAAAGTATTTCCCCAAATCTATTTGGATTATATCCCAGAAATAAACTTCCTCTTGTTTATTCAGTTGACACCCGGTGAGGTAGGCACACGTTTCTTTTAATTTCTTTTCTTCTTTTGAGAATCAACAAATGTTATATCCCGTCTTTTCTGGGGATTAGGGTCATTGACTATTGTTGTAAACATCATTAAGAAGTTAATATTCCAGTATGTTTTCCCCAAAATAACATTAGGGACACACTAAGAAATCATGAGTGGCATCAAGTTTTACTCATGAGTAAGGAGAATTCAGGCTATTTCCTGATTACTAAAAAAGAAACCCTCAGTGTATTATTAGTTTTTGAATCAATTGATTTTGAATACTGGACTACTTATTTTTTAAATATTGGAGTACTTTTTTACATGAAAGTTCATTGGAAAAATCCAATTCCAATTGTAGTCATCAATGATAAACCTTATTGAACGGTGGTAGACAGTATTTAGTATTTGCAAGTATGCATCCATACCCTTGGCCATCTGACTTTCAGTCTCCAACTGTGACAGGAGCACACTTGCCTGTCCCATTTCCATCAAACTTCTTTGTAAGACTTGTTTTGTCCAATGACATGTGTGCCACTTCATAACAGAGGCTTTAACAGACTTTTTGAGTTTCTTCCAGCTCTCTTACTTTTTCCTTTTGCTAGAGAATGGCAAATCTCAGATGGTACCTGTTCCTTGCAACTTGGATACTGAAATGAAGAGATATGTGAAACAGTTACTAACTGAAACAGTTTCAGCTCTAACTAATATACAAAGAGGGGGAGAAATAATCCCTTGTTTCTGCAGGGCCTTGTATAATGGAGTTATTACCTAAGAAAAATTATTTAAAAAAAACAATTAATATAACTTTTTTTTTATTTTTTATTTTTATTTTTTGAGACGGAGCCTCAAGCTGTCCCCCTGGGTAGAGTGCCATGGCATCACAGCTCATAGCAACCTCCAACTCCGGGGCTCAAGCGAGTCTCCCGCCTCCGCCTCCCAAGTAGCTGGGACCACAGGCGCCCGCCACAACGCCCGGCCATTTTTTGGTTGTAGACATCATTGTTGTTTGGCAGGCCCGGGCTGGGGATTCGAACCCGCCACCTTAGGTGTACATGGCTGGTGCCTTAGCCGATTGAGCCACAGGCGCCGAGCCAATATAACTTTTTTGCAATCAATTTTATTAAATATGTGCATTTGTGGCAGGACACCATAAAATGATTACCTGTGACTATATCTTTTAGTAGGCACACCTTTCCTCGGGAATGTGGGGAAGACCTGTGACTTACCTTTGAGCAACAGGATATGGCATAAGTGATGGATCATCACTCTCATGATTATGGTACATTATGCAAAATTTGCTCTAGAGACCTCCTTTCTTGTTTACCGGAGTAATCAACCATTTTGAAACATTCTACATGGCAAAAGAATTGTGGGAAGCCCCTAGGAACTGTGAGCAGCTCCCTTTGTTTTTTGTTTTTTTTTTTTTTAATCTTACAGCACACTTGAACCTAAAACCTTTTCGTTTATCTCACAGCACACTTGAACTTATAGATAAACTTCCATGGAACACTTAAGTTATGTTGATCAAAAAAGGAGTTTTTTAAAAAAAGAACTGACTTGGTGCCTATAGCACAGTCATTATGGCACCAGCCACATACACCGAGGCTGGTGGAACCTGGCCTGGGCCAGCTAAACAACAATGACAACTGCAACAAGAAAATAGCTGGGCATTGTGGCGCGTACCTATAGTCCCAGCCACTTGGGAGGCTGAGGCAAGAGAATCGCTTGAGCCCAAAAGTTGGAGGTTGCTGTGAGCTGTGAGGCCATAGCACTCTCCTGAGGGCAACATAGTGACACTGTCTCTAAATAAATAAATTAAATTAAATTAAAATATATTTAGTGTGCTTTGAGCTGCTTTTGAAAATAATTTAAGTAATGATTTTAAAATTTTTGCTACAAACCTAGGATCCTCTCATGGCACACCACTGTGCTGTAGCCCAGCAGTTGAAAATCACTGCTTTAGAAGCGAAGGGTGGCCTCTAGTTGTTAAAGGACCTCCAGGCAACAGCACATAAGAGGCCAGGTTACTCAACACTACATCTGTAAGGAAGTCAATTCTTATAACAACCTTAAGCGAGCTTGAAAGCAGTTTTGTCTCCATTTGAACCTCCACAGAGAAATGCATCCCACTTGACCTCTTAATTGCAACCTTTTGAGACCCAGAGAGGAGAGCTAGCTAATCCAGATCCAGACTTATGACCCACATAATGGATGTGTGACATAATGGATGTCTTTAAGCCAGTAATTATGGTAATCTGTTACCCAGCCACAGAAAACTAATGTAATGACTGTAAAATACTATTTCTTCAAAACTCAGTAAAGCTTAAAGAAGAAAATAATTCATTTATAATTCTATTATGTAGTAAATTTTTTTATATTTAATAGTTTGGTAGGTTTCCTTTAAGTCTTTCCTATACATAGCCTATAACTATACTACTTTATCTATCTATCCCAAAAATGTGCATTTCAAAGTTTGCATTCTGTTTTTTTCAGTGATCATCACAGAACACGCTTTCTACCAGGAGGAAATGAATTCCTTGTGAGTAGCGTCTTTTCTTATCACTGGTACATCCCTGGTCCCTACAACAGTGCCCAGCACATTAAATAGCATCTAAATACATATTTGCTTACTGAAAGAACTGATATTGTACATTGTTGACAATTTTTCATAAACGTTCTTTTAATTGCACAGATCGAGAAACAATCCATTTCAGTATTCCTCTACCTTGCATTTGTAATTGATGCTGACATATAGACACACATATGTACATATATGTTCTATAAATAGCTACATGCATATATTTTAAAAATTATTCCACTATGGAGATTTTCTCTTAAGCCAAGCATGTCTTTTTCTCTCCTCCCAGCTGTCTACCTAATATCGCACAACAGGAGCACAGGCCATGTCTGGCCAAAAAGAAGTAAACTCAATGCTGAGGCAGCATCCCCCACTGTGAAGAGAGGAAAATTATAGATCGTCTCAGTTGGGAAGGATCTAAAAGCAACAGCCACACAGCTAGTAGGAAGAGGAGTTCAGGTCCTCATTTTTCATCTAGACGATTTCAAAAGCCTCGTAATGTTCATCTTGCCTCATCAACCCAGTCTTCAATTTATGGCTAAATTAATCTTCTTATTATATTAATGGAATCATGCCTATCCCCTTCCAAAATCCTTTTCTATTTTCCTATAAAATAATATTCAAATTTATATAAAGACATGAAGTACCTTTCCCAGTCTCATCTTATCTACTCTTTCAGTATTATTTTTCCTAAATTCTTCCATACTTACTTATGACTCTCTACCTCATCAGCCCTGAATTCACAATGTGTTAATGAATTATCGTACTCTATAATATATGTGTGTGTGTGTGTGTGTGTTTCTTTTACCTGGGTTATTTTTGTCAGCATTCTCCAGCTATCAGAATAACTAGTATCCTTCAAAGCCAACATATAATGCCACCCAGTAAGTGACATTTTCTCTGAGCCTCCTAGTCAGAATGAAGAACTCCCTCTTCTACAATTCCATTCTATCTTGTGTTACAGAATATATGACTAGTGCTCCCACCAAACAGATTGCTCCTTGAGGGCAGATACTCAGTGAAACAAAACAAAACAAAAAAGCCCCAACTTTTATGAAGCTTACACTCAAAGGAAAAAGAAAGACATGAACAATTAAACAAACATCTATGTGATATATTTTCAAAAGATAAAGTAAATCCAGAAAAGGGGATAACAGAGCAATTTTTATAGGCATCAACCTTAGGTGACATTTATGCAGAAACCAAAGGAAGTGAGATGGAGATCTGTGTGGACGTCTGGAGGAAGAAAATTCTTGCTTCTCAGAAGAGTGAAGTTATCTGACTTGTATTATTGAAGGATTATACTAACTGCTTTGTTCTGAAAAGGCTATAGGAGGTCAAAGTCAGAAGCAAGGAGATCAGTTAGAGAGCCATTACAATAATCCAGGAAAGATGTGATGAAGATTCAGACTAAATTGGTAGCAGTTGATGTAATGAGAAGTAGTCAGTTTCTGAATATACAGTATTTGAAAGGTAAGCTCTCCACTGAAATGGGAGGTACAAGGTTGGGAAATTTGTCTTTTTGGTACTGCTTTATATGCACTGCAGTATGTAGAACAATGCCTAATTAATATATGTTAAATGAATGAATGTTGAAGAAGAGTGAAAATAATAGGCCAATGAACTAAACACTAATTGTATGTTAAAATGATGAGTCAAATACAGTACCAATTTGGATGGGTGCTAACAGAACAATAGGGTTGCCACTTAAAGAGGTAGAGAGACTGAAAGTTTTCCATGCCTAGGAAAGCAAGGGTGGAAATTGGGATTTCTGATTTCTACATGCTAATTTGGAGGGGTTTATTAAGTATTTTAATCAACAGTTAACTTAAGCAGATACTTAGGATTTCAGTGGGAAGGTCTATACAGAAGACTTGTATTGGGGACTTGTCAGCAGCATATAGACATGACATATAAAGTAATCGATTAAATCATATAAAGATTGCATGTAAAAACCGTGGAAATACATCTGAGAAAGATACCTGGGCATTCCCATTTTGAGAGTTTGGGGAAAAAGAGAATTCAGTAAGGTGGAAGGCACAGCCAGTGAGACAGGAAGAGGTCTGAGAGTGGCTCCTGAGAGCCAAACCCAGAAAATACAGCAATGAAGAAAAAGTGAGATGAAGGCTGACAACTAATGCCAGATTTGCCAACAGAGAGGATGTTGGTGCTTGATAAAAGCAGATTTTCTAGAGCAATGGTAGTGCAAGTTTAACTGAGAAGAAGCCAAGAAAAAAATAGAAAAGTGGAAGTCAGTGAATATAGAATACTGACGGAGGTTGGTTGTAAGGCAACAGAGAAATAGGGAGAAATATACTACAATTTATTTTCTAGGCTTACTGTAAGCCCCAAATGATTTGATGTATTTGAAAACACTTTTTAAAATATCAGGTATTAATTAACAATGTCATCTTTTATTTTTAATTATGTGAAGCAGTTTGTTTCTTAATAATCAACATGGGTATTAAATGTCATAACTAATATGACCTCATATATTAATTAATTCCAAATTAGCTCAAAGTAAAGTCGGTTTGGTTCTTTATTTGTCAAACTATTATGTATATGTTTTTAATCTCAAAAATGTAGGGGATACAAGTGTTTTTTGTTGTGTAGAGAAATGTTATCATGCTGAAATCAGGGATTTTTGTGTACCCACTACCAGAATAGTGTACATTGTACTCAATAGGTAAACTTTTTTTTTTTTTTGAGATGGAGCCTCAAGCTATCCCCCTGGGTAGAGTGCCATGGCATCACAGCTCATAGCAACCTCCAACTCCTGGGCTCAAGCGATTCTCCTGCCTCTGCCTCCTAAGTAGCTGGGACCACAGGCACCCGCCACAATGCCCGGCCATTTTTTGGTTGCAGCCATCATTGCTGTTTTGCGGGCCCAGGCTGGGGATTCGAACCCGCCACCTTAGGTGTATGTGGCTGGCGCTCTAGCCGATTGAGCCACAGGCGCCGAGCCAATAGATAAACTTTTATCCCTCATCTTCCTCTTACTTTTCCTCCTTCTCAATTTCCAATGCCCATTACAGCTACTTAAGACCATACGTATACTTCGTTTAGATCACACTTACAAGTGAGAACATGGGTATGCCTTACCATTCCCAAGATACTGAAGATAATGGTCTCCAGTTCCATCCATGTTGCTATAAAAGACATTATTTCATTCTTTTTTTATAGTTGAGTAGTACTCCTTGGTGTACACCTGTGTGTGTGTGTGTGTGAGAGGGAGAGAGAGAGAGAGAGAGAGAGAGAGAGAGAGAGAGTTTTTTTTCTATTCATCAACTGATGGGCACTTAAGTTGATTCCATATTTTTGTAATTGTGAATTGTGCTATGATAGATATTCTGGTTCAGTGTCTTTTTGATTAAATGATTTATTTTCCTTTGTGTAGATACTTAGTAGTAAGGTTGCTGGATAGAACAGTAGCTTTACTTTTAGATCTTGGAGGAATCTTCATCCTATTTTTTATAGAGGTTGTACTAATTTGCAGTCCCACCAATGGTGTACAGGCATTTATTTCTCTCTGCATACACGCCAGCATGTATTGTTTTTGGACTTTTTTTTTTTTTGAGACAGAGTCTCAAGCTGACACCCAGGGTAGACTGCCGTGAAGTCACAGCTCACAGCAACCTCTAATTCTTGGGCTTACACAATTCTGTTGCCTCAGCCTCCCAAGTCGCTGCGATTATAGGCGCCCACCATGACGCCCGGCTATATTTTGTTGTTGTTGAAGTTGTCATTGTTGTTTTAGCAGGCCCAGGCTGGGTTTGAACCCGCCAGTCTCATTGTATGTAGCCAGCACCCTAACCACTGCCTGTTCTTGGACTTTTTAATACAGCTGTTCTGATGAAGTTACTAACGTGTGATTTCCTTCTGCTTTTAATTTGCCTTCCCTGATGATTAGCATTTCCTGACATTGAGCATTTGCCTCCTCAACTAGGCTGTGTGCCCCTTAAGGGTAGAAAGTGTGCTTGATTCATATGCATGTTCCCACAGTCTAGCAGAAGACCAGGTAACAAGTCAAATTTCAGTCACTGTTTATGGGATAAATAATTGAATGATAGAATGAATATTAATATAAATATAAATATTATAAAAATGAAGGCTAGGTAGGCACTTTAATACCTTACTAAAGTTATAAAGCAATTTCGTTTTCTATGCTGGTAGGAGATAGCTGTTGGCATCTTAGACAGCTTGCCAATACAGCTAGGATATGCTCACACAGTCTCTATTTCTAATAATCTCAAAATGCACATGCAATCAATAGTGCCACCCCAAATCAATGACTTCTGCCACAACAAAAATTACTCTGCCTTTCCTTGTATAACGCAAGGCATGTTCCAATAACCTTTAAGGAAATGTGCTGTTATATCAAGAAATAATGTCAAACTTCTCCCTAAAACATTTTACAGTTGTTACTGCCATTCCTACCTGCCTCTCTCTTTAAGGAGATAAACACTAAGAAATATAGAGCTATCAGAATATCGCCTGTGATTAGGGCAATATTGCTACTGCAAATTCTGCTATTTCTCACAGCTCTCACATACAACTAGTGGAATTTATTCACTAGCGCTAAAGAAATGCAGCCCAATAAACAACAGAAACATGCATTTCATGAGAAAGAGGGAATTTGGTGAGTAATAATTGCCCGAAATAATTTGAAACATTTTTATCACTTTTATATTAAATGACTGATGTCAACTAGAACATCCTTAACCTCTTTCTGGCTCACAGTTGTATGATGAATAGCTACTTCATCCACCATAAATGCCCATAGATTAATTTAGTCCTCGTCTTGCTGGGCGAATTCCATATTCTCTAGCTGCAAGTGCAAGGAAGGCAGATAGTTACTTCTGATCAAAAAGAGAAAAACTGACCATTGTTCTTTATGTCATTTTCAGAAAAAGTCCAAACTCTAACCCCCTGTCCCTTGTTTCCTGATCGAGCCTTAGTTATCTACCCTAAGGGAGAAAAACAGCAGCAGAAAATCCATATTTGCTCTTAAGCTTGGAAATGCTTTCTGTGATCATGGCAGTAGATATCACTTTACAATTTTGTTTTGTTTATGCTCCCTGTGAAAAGCCTTTGTATCCCCTGAGTGTGCTGGCTGGGGAAGGGCAGCGTGGGCCTACTGCAGAAAGTATTAAAATTGAACTCAATTTGCTTCAAGAAAGTTGGGAAGGGGCCAGTGTAAAGGAGTATACATGAAACAGAATCAACTGAGAGCCCTTGGCTGGCGAACCTAAGTGATGGATTCCTAGGGGTTCTTTCTGCTTTGTAATGTGTTTGAAATTTTCCATAATGTAAGTTGTTAAAAATGCAAAGAACCCGCAATCTGTAGTACATCAGCACATGACATTTATTGAGCATCAAAAAATTTCAGATCTTGTTCTGGACACTGAATAAAAAAGAAACAAGCCAAAATATCTACCTGTACTAGTAACTTAGTGTATTTAATTAAAACACTAATAAGTTATAAAATACTATTGGGCACTTATTATGTGCCAGGATGATGTTATCTCATTTAAACCTCACTATGATTCTGTGAGCCCATAACAGATGCTTGGAGATGTTAATGGCGGCTATGCATTGATTTTATCCTACGTATGCTACACAACCAATTAAATGGTTTGAAACACTAGGATGTATACTGAATCTATAGTCACCACATTACTAGGTGAAATTGTTGGCAAGGAAACATGTTTTTTGGTAACAAAAGGATAATACTTGCTTTTTGAGTACAAAGCCACAAAAAGTAATTGTTGACCAACAGAAAAAGCATTGCAATTCTCTAACAGCCGTACAGACATTAAGCTGAAACATGCCACATAGATAAGGCACTGTCTGGCGGGTGCACCAGAAGCAAATGATTTCTAATTCAGCACATAATTTATATGTGTCATCTGCCTCAATAAAGTAAATCTAGCCTTCCCATCTGAAATAAAATTATGAAATGTATTAAATAATGCCATTATCATTCATCATAGTTTTCAAATGTTTTTGTTTTGATTAAGGCTGAAAACATATCTTGGTCCATTTGAATATATACTTATTTTCTGAAAGCATTTCATTTGAAGACAGTAGATCTCTTTGTTTCAGTCTGGTTTTGAATGGAAAATGAACAGCAAGAGACAATTCACTTGCAAAAGAATTTTCTGTTCAAACTCATTCCAAACATAATCTTAGCAAAGGAATGAAATCATATGAGCTTTTCACAGGCTCAATTACAATTAGAGGAACTATTTAGGGAGAGATCAATTCTCTTTTGGAAAATAGTGGACCCATATAGTTAAATAATCAACAAATAAAGGTACATGTAATTGTCATATGTTCAAATATGACAGCAACACTACTTTGGAATATAAATAGGAACACTACTTTGGTGAAATGTTTTCTAGCCACCTTGCTTTGTGCAATTAAAAAACTGCACACACCTGCATGTGCACACCCCCCAGTGATTGAATATGCTTCAAAGAAGGTGCCTTCCTTATCAATCTAGAGATAAAATATCTATTGATTTCAAACATATGAAGGATGAAAATGAACACAATTGGAATGTAAAAGAGAAAGGAATTTAGACAAGACCCTGATGAACCTAAAATAGAAAATCTAGTAAACACATAGCCATATATAACTGAAAACTAATAAATAACCAAAAATATAGTATCCCACTTCTTTTCCTTGAAAAGAACACAGTCATGGTTTGAATACGAACTTAATCAGTATTCCAAACTAAATGATGTAAGTATTGAGAAGCACAGATATCATTTATAACTCTGAGGTGGAAAGGTTTAGGACATATTGAAAATTTGGGATTGGTGACTGGTCACTAGTCAGTATCACAGACCTTAAGTGAAAAGTTCAATAAACATTTTACAGCTATGTACGATCCAGTGATGTGCTAGAAAACCATCTCACTGAAAATCAAAGCCATGATAAGACCATTTGCTGATTTCTGTGCCAAAAGTACTCCCTCCTGATGGCATACGTCACACTATTGACATGGAGACACTGGTGACATTGAAAGAGGGGCTAGAAAGAGATGACTGTCCACAACTGGTAACAGCTAACACCACAACATCCCTGAACACATCCATGTGTCCAAATACCCGTAAACTTATAAAATACTTCACCCCCCAAGGTCCCATTCCAGCCAATTCTTAATCCTTTCCCAAATAATCTCTCTTAGGATTTATAAAACTAGAGGTTAGTTTTCCCTATTCTTGAAGTCCACAAATTAAGCATTCCAACTATATACATTTTAATTCTCGGACTCTATACTCAACAAAGGGTTTTCAAGATTCATCCGTACAGTTGTACATACCCGTAGGTAACTCTAACTGCAACACTGAGCATTATTTCATTATATGATACACAATAATTATTTATCTGTTTTCATATTGATGTACATTTGTGTGGATTTTTCCTTTCTAAAAAATATTATCAATAAAGCTACTATAAATCATAATTGAAAAATTTTATGTATGAAGAAATATTTTCATTTCTCTTAGGTCTCATGATGAGGAATTCCAGGATCATGTAGAAAGTTCATGGGTAACTTCACAAGAAAATGCTAGAGAGTTTTCCCAAGTGACAATAACACTCTGCTTTCCTAGCAGCAATGTATGGAAGATGTGGCTGCTTCACATCCTGGCCAGCATTCAGAGTTGTCAGTCTTTTTAATTTTAGCCATTCTAGTGTGTGGGAAGTGGTATCTCATTATATTTTGAATTTGCCTTCCTTCATGACTAATGATATTGAACAAGTTTTCACAAACTTATTGCCAATTTGTGCATCTTTTTCAGTGAAATGTCTGTTCACCTATCCTATATTTATTTTATCCTGGGTTATCTGTTTTTTTTCTTATTTAATTGAAAAATATTTTACATATAATGCTTGTGAATTATTTATTAGTTTTATATATATAGAGAGAGAGAGAGAGAGAGAAAATATCTTCTATGGCTTATCTTTTCATTTTATTAATTATAATTTTTGATAGTTCTTTTTATTAATTATAATTTTTGATAGTTCTTAATTTGATGGAGTTCATTGTATTTTTCACTTATGGAAATTATTTCTATATCCTCAAAAATATTTCCCTAATTCATGAAGATACTTCCCTACATATTTTTTCAAAAGCTATAGTTTTATTTTTTATAATTAAATCCATGATTTAACTGCAACTCAATTTTGTCTAGGGTATCACATGAGATTCAATAACGACTTGGGTTTCCCCCAACATAAACACATGACTTTGTGGTTGTTCTAATGACAGGTTTTCAAAAATCATTACATTTTCAACTCAATTGCCTGGGAAATTTTAACAAAGTCAATCGACCATATGGAGAAAAATATGTTTACAGACTCCATTCTGTTCCATTAATTTTGTTTTATATCCTTAAGATAATGCCTTGCTCTCTTAATTATTAGCTTTTGTTTTCTTGAAATTAAAGAGCATGAGTTTTCAAATTTTGTACCTTTTAAAACTGTCATGGGTGGCACCTGTGGCTCAAAGGAGTAGGGCGACGTCCCCATAAGCCGGAGGTGGTGGGTTCAAATCCAGCCCCAGCCAAACTGAAAAAAATAAAATAAAATAAAACTGTGCTCATTATTTTAGGTGCATTACATTTCTATATAAATTTTGTAATCATTTTTCCATATCGTACCAGAAATAAAATAATCTTGGTGTGGTTTTAATTTCATTATATATGTGTGTGTGTATGTGTGTGTATCACACACACACACACACACACACACATATATATAATAAAATTCTAGAGAGTTTATAATCAAAAACTCTCTAGCATTTTCATATATATACATATATATGTGTGTGTGTGTATATATATATAAATCTTGAATAGGGTTTGTTTCTCCTCTGTTTTGACTTTTCCTTCTCTCAGAAGTCTTTTTTAGTTTTCAGTACAGGAGTTTGGTACTATAATTTTTCATGCCATTATGAGAGCAATTGTTAGCTTATTTTGTGTTTTAAATTGTTTTCTATTAAAATAAAAATATATGGATATATTTGTATTGACCTCTTACAGTACAAATGTAATAATCATTTATTAACTTTCTTTTTGTGGATTTCCTAGGATTTTCTATGTAATGAATAATTTTAATTGTGAATAAAAGCATTTTCACCTATTTGTTTGTTTGTTTGTTCACAGTTTTTGGCCAGGGCTGGGTTTGAACCCACCACCTCTAGTATATGGGGCCAGTACCCTACTCCTTCGAGCCACAGGCGCTGCCCTACCTTCTCTTTTTTAATTTATATGCTTAAAAATTCTGTTTCTTGCCAGCATCTCCTGTGCAATGTTTAACATAGAGGTGAGAGTAAACAAGTTTGGCTACTTTATCTCAAAGGGAAATTACAAAACATTAGTTATTAAGTATCCAATTGGTTGTAAAATTCCCATATGTGATTTTAATCAGGAAATAGAAATTCATTTATACATATTGATAGCTTGTTAACAGTTTTTATCACAAAGCAATGTTGAGTTTTTTCTAATGCTTTTTCCCCATATTTTGAGACCACAATATTGTTTTTCCCCATTGTCCTATTAATGTGGGGAATGACAATGATTACTTTTACAATATTGAAACAAAATTGTATTTCTGGGGCAAATCCCACATGGAGATGAAATAGTATCATTTTTAATATGTTGCTTATACAACTTGATAGCATTTTATCAATGATTATTGCATGTGTGTTCATAAGAGATATGGGTGTATATTTTATTTTTTCTTGTAATGTATATCAGATATAGGTGTAAGGGTTATGCTGTCCTCACAAAACATGTTGAGATATATTAACTATTCTATCTTCAGAAATATATGAGATCAATAATTATTATTTCTTCATTCTGTATTTCATGGTATTCCCCATTAAAATGATCTGGACCTATTTTTTTTCCTAAGAAGATTTTAGATAATGAATTCAATTTCTGTATTTAACAGAGTAGTATTTGGATTTTCTATCCATCTTGAATCAGTTCTGATCAGTTGTGTTTTTAAAGGACTTTGTCCACTTCATGTAAATCATCAAATTTATTGATTTGAACTTATTACCTTATTCTAGTCTAAATGAGTGTATGATTGGTGGTGATATTCCCTTGTTCACATCTCATTTTGATAATTTGTGTTTTCTTTCTACTATCCTTGGTCAGTATTGCTAGGGGGTTATCTATTTTGGTAACTTGCCTCAAATGATTAAGTGTGCTTTAATTTTACCTGCTTTTTGTTTTCTATTTAAATGACTTATGCTTAATATTTTGCTTCCTTCTATATATTTTGGCTTTAAATTATTTTCTTCTTCTAGCTTCCAAACGTGGCAGTTTAGATCAATGACATTAAACTTTTTCCTGTTCTAGTATGTGTGCAATGCAGTGGTTTACAACTGGGGGTGTCTCTGCCTCTGAGGTGACATTTTGGTTTGTAGAGACCTTTTGGTTTGCCACAACTGGGGATTTACTCTTTCATGTTAGCCAGGAGACTCTCTTACTCCAGGACACTAACATGGAGTCTTGCATAATACAACACAATTATAGGACTGAAATCCGCCACCTTTATCATATTGTATGCTTGGAAACAAGCCACAAGGGGAAGATAGTGTTACAAGGTGGGAATCAGGAAGGGCGACTTCATGGTCTCATCAGTACAGCTGGTGTTCAATTTATCAGGTCAATAGTTGTTTTCTGTTTTTCTGTCTCTGTGCGTTTGTGTGTGTCTTTCTATGTTGCTCCTTACCTTCATTAATGACTTCTTTGGATTAATTAAATAATTTTGTTATTGTACTTTCATGCCTCTACGATTTTACTTATGTCTTTTTATTATTTTTAAATTGTTTCTCTGAAGATTCCAATATCCACCCTTAATTCATTTTGGTCTACTTATAGTTAATATTGCACTAGTTCATACAAAATGTAAGAATCATAAAATAGTATAAATCTATTTATTTTCCATCTTTGTGCTATATTTGATAAGTATACAATGAACCTGACAGTACCATGTTATTATTTTTCTTTCACAAATCTTTCAAAGAATTAAAAAGCTTCAAAAGACAGTCATTTTTATGTGCCTATATATTTAACGAGATCTGGTGTTATCCAGTCCGACACCACTTGCCTCCTGCCTAAAGATCTTCAATATGTCTTGTACTGCTGGCCTTCCTGTGACATTTCACATTTCAATTTTTAAAAATGTATTAAAATGCACTGTTAGAATTATTTTCTAAGGCCTTTTTCACTGAGTATGGAATTGTGAGTTTATTTACTTTTTTTTTTCTTGGCACTTGAAATATTTGCCATTGTCTTAGGGCCGCCATTATTTCTGATGAGCATTCTGCTGACACTCACACCAGTTTCCTTCTCTATGTAATTTCTTGCTTTTCTCTGGCTGCTTTAAAAATTTTTTATTTATCATTCACGTTATTCAGTTTAACAGTGATGAGCTGACATGTCATTTTCTTTGTATCAGTTGTGTTCACTGAGTTTTTTAGATATGTGGTTTTATGTTTTTCAGAGATTTTTAGACATCACTTTTTTCAAATGTTATCTTCTTTGGTTTATTCTCTCCCTCAACTTTATTAGTTCTGTCTTTCTCTCTATCTCTCTCTGTCTCTCTCTCTGTGTATATGTATCTATGTCTATATATTTTATCTATGTAATAGATAAATATCTATAAATATCTATAAATATAGATAAATATCTATAAATATATGTATTATATATATATATATATATGTCATATATAGGGTCCCTATATATATTTACTTCTTTATGATTATATTGTTCATATATAGAGGGTGGCAAGATGTCTACATACATTAAAAAGAAAAAGAACTGCATTAAATTTGTAATACTCAAGTCACATTTAACTTCTACAATTATAAGAGATGCTCAAGATGACTTGTATTGATGTTTTGTTATTGGTACATATTGAGTATTAAAATTTTAATACATCTTGTCCTTTCCTAAAATGTGTATACCTTTTTTTACATCCTCTGTACATTTATATATATATTTATTTGTTTAATTAATGTAAACAAATTTTAAATTAATATAAATTAATAAAATTATATTAATAAAAATATTTCATAAAGTATATGTATTTATTTTTTCTCCCTGCTTAATTTTTTAATCATTTCTCTATTATATTCAGATTTTATTTTTATTGCTCTTCTATTTATTTTTATAGACCTCTCTACAATTGTTATCCTGCTATTAAACTTATGTGGTGATTTAATTTCTTTATCTTCATCTGGTGTATTATTTTACCTTTTGTAAATTGATAGTCATTACAGAGCACTACTTGCTATAAAAAATAATGATAATCTTGTATCTTTTTGGACAACCTGGATAGATCTGGAAACCATTCTTCTAAGAGAAACATCACAAGAATGGAGAAACAAACACACGTACTCAATACCATATTGGAAGTAATCAATCACCACTTTAGTACACATATAGAAGTAAATCTCAATGAAATCAAGCTGGGGGAAAAGGGAAGGGGGAGATGGGTAAATCCATACCTATCGGGTACAGTGCACACCATCTAGGTGCAGAGTACATTTACATAAATAACTTCAATTTGTACAAAAACAAAATATGTAAACAAAACATGTGTACCCCCTAATATTCTGAAATAAAAAATTGACAGTCACACTTTTTTTTTTTTTGAGACAGAGAATCAAGCTGTCCCCCTGGGTAGAGTGCTGTGGCATCACAGCTCACAGCAACCTCAAACTAATGGGCTCAAGCAAGTCTCCTGCTTCAGCTTCCCAAGTAGCTGGGACCATAGGCACACACCACAAAGCCCGGCTATTTTTTGGTTGCAGCCGTCATTGTTGTTGGGCAGGCCAAGGCTGGATTCTAACCCGCCACCTTAGGTGTATGTGGCTGGCGCCTTAGCCACTTGAGCCAAGGTGCTGAGCCGACAGTCACACTTTTAATGCAGTAGAGAATGATGTTTTGATACTTGTGTACAATACATAATAATCAAATTAGAGTAATTAGCATATCTATCATCTCCCAAATATATTCTTTGTGGTAATAACACTCAAAATGAAGTATTTGTAATAGATTTTTTAAATTCTCCATCTTTGTATAAAAGTCACCATTTTAGCCATTTCAAGAGTATTATTCAATGTCATTTAGTCCAAACACAATGTTAGCCTCTTACATCTTTCAAGTCAGCAATTATGTATTTCATCCTCATTTTGTGCTTTCAATCTTTATTACTTCCTTTTCTACAACCAGTCAGAGAAAGCTCTCTGCTTTTGAGGTCTCATCTGATTAGGGCCAATGAGATAATATCATTGTCTTAAAGTCAACTATACCTGTAATATAACAGTCATGGAAGTGCTACCTCATCACATTCACAATTACACGATTAAAGCAGGGCATCTCCAGAGGGCCATTTGGAAATTGTGCCGCCATAACATTTATTCATAATATATGGTATACTTGGCACCTGAAGTTTAAACTTTAATTGATAATGATCTTAAATATATGTAGGATAATTCTCACTTAACAGGTTTGGAAAATGAGGTATAGTGATTTATAATGTCTTTACATACAATGTAAATGTTAGAACTGTGTTTCAAAAGTACACATAATTAATTAATTCAGTATATATTTTTCTAATATTTAGGTGTAGATATTACAGGAGCCAATTGTAGGTAATTATACAGTAGCATTTCATTGAGAATGAAATCTGGAAAATTTATTAAATTTTCCTATTTTACTGAGCAAACAGTAACTATGAAAATCTAAGTAACTAATTTTAATTGCATTTGGTCATAATTATTTTATTTTATTTTTATTTTGAGTTAATACATGGGCACATATGATTAGGTTGCATTATTTGTGTTTGGTAAGTCCAAAGTCTGAGTTGTAGTTGAGTCCCTCACCCAGAAATTGTGCCATCTATCCCTACATTTTATCTGATAGGTGGGACGTTATTGAGCCCCCTACCCCCTTCTTGAATTTAATTATGTTTTTCTCTTTCGTGGGCCTGTAGTACTATTTTCAGATTAGAACTGAGTTCATGGAAGGCTTACTTTTCCATTCTTGAGATACCTTACTTAAGAGAATGGTCTCTAAATCCATCCAGGTAAATACAAAAGATACAAAGTCTCCAACTTTTTTTTAAGGGTGACTAGTATCCCATGGTATATATATATACCATAGTTTATTTATCCATTCATGGGTTGATGGGCACTTGGGTTGTTTCCACATTTTTGAGATTGTGTATTGAGCTGCTATAAATATTCGAGTGAAAATGTCCTCATGGAAAATTATTCTTTTTCCAATGAGTAAATTCCTAGTAATGGGATTGCAAGGTCAAATGGGAAATGTACTTTTAGTTCTTTGTGGATTCTCCATACTTCTTTTCAAAAAGTCTGTACTAGTAACCCTCTCTCTGCATCCACACTACAATGTGCAGCTTTGGGAGCTTGTGATGTGGGCTATTTTAGTAGTTAGGTATTTTAAATAATATTTAAATTGTTTTAGAATAATAATAAATTCCTAGGATTAATGTCATTTCTTATAAAAAATAGTTTCTTAATTAACTGTACTGGAAAGTAGACTATGACAAAGTGAAAGTTTTTGTGGGGAGAATTTTTGATGAGTTTCCACTAAGTTCAATATGTAGATGAATTTGATGATGGTCCTAAATTACAAAGTATAGAATTTCAATGTATATTTGCAATCACTTTATTGGTGAAAATATAGAGTAGTTAACACACAAGTCAAGCTTTTTTTAATAAAAGGATAGTTCAATTATATTTATAGTTCAAGGGTAAGTAGAGGAAAATAAAGGAAACCTAAAGGACTTATCTAGGGTTTAATCAAACCACCATGAAGATCATACCTGAACAAATCTAAAAATAAAATGTCCTTTTTAAAAGAAAAAAAAAAGGTCATTACTTGAAAAACTATCAGAAGCAGCAAAAGTGAATCTACTGTGGCTTCCAGTTTCAGTTCTGACAAGTAAAGGGTGTGAAAGTTATCATTCTTGTTTTTAGAGTGAGAAAAAGCTGGACAAACTGGAAATCAATAACTTTCAGAGAAAAATCAGAGAACTGAGGTCTCAAGATAAGCTGTCACTACAAAATCTAAAAAAACAGGAACATCCAGAGAGAAACAGCACCCAAGATTTGCTTACCTGGAGCAAAAAAAAAAAAAAAAATCATTAGCTCTCACAACGTGGGTACTTGGACAAATCGTCGGAGGCTAAATGTGGACTGGCCCAAGATGGAGAAATTCCTAGGACCACAGCCGTAAGTGGTGCCTGCCTTCATATTCACATCAGTTCTCACAGCAGGAACTCCGCCAAGGTCTCATGGTGAGTATCAAAGAAAGATATTCTCTTGGCCCTGACTAGGGGATAGAAACAGCAGTCATTGTGAAATAATTCCACGGTCTTTTCCTCAACTAAAAACAACTCTCCAGGTAATAAAGAGATGTTCACAGAGCTTTTCCCAATGAGGGAATTAGAATTCCTTCCACTCCACCCCTCCCAATCTTCCTGTATCATTTAAGAGGTATACAAACAAATGAGTAAACATAGTTCAGAGGGGTCAGAAATTCAAAGAAATCTATTGAAATAGCACAGCCAGGAAATGAAGGGGAAAACGTAGGAAAAAAAATCTCGACCTTTTCAGGAATGCTTGTGAAGGTCACAACCCAGAAACACAGGCCCACCAATAATGCGCTGGGGAAAGACAACTTGCAGAAATTGCAGGCGCTGTTGTCAAAATTACAAGGGGATTGCCAACACGATGACTCAGGCCTGTAATCCTAGCACTCTGGGAGGCGGAGGTGGGTACATTGCCTGAACTCATGAATTTAAGAATAGCCTGAGCAAAAGCAAAACCCCTTCTCTACTAAAAATAGACAAAAATTAGACAGGTGTTGTGGTGCACACCGGTAGTCCCAGCTACTCAGGAAGCTAAGGCAAGAGGATCTCTCAAACCCAGAATCCAAGACTGCTGTGAGCTACAATCCCATGGCACTCTTCCCACTCTACTGTGTCTCAAAAAACAAATGAAGAAACAAATGCAAGGGGATTTCGACCTTGGTCCAGTTTTTCGTCACCCAAAGATCCTGTTATTAACATGAGCGTTGCCAAAAAAGAAAGGAATTTTTTTAATATGACAGACGTCTTGGAGAAAGAACAGGAGCTGCCTCAAATTCATCTCTGACTAATGGAAATCATGACCTTTTAAAGGAGAGCCACAAGCCTTGGAGCAGGTCCTAGTGTAACTCACAGAGGGCTGCTTGCACTGGGGAAAATTGTAGGGGATGGTGAATAGCGATGTCAGAAAGTCTGCACAGTGGCCTTCCAAATCTCAGCTCCTTCTTCTTGAAAAAAAATCCAGCATTTCTTGGAAACAAATCAAAAGTTCAAGTGGTTAGTTAAGGGAAAGAATTACTTAAAAAAAGAAAAAAACAAGCAAGGGTCATTAAAATTTGTTTATGCAGCCCATTGGAGCACTATTGGACAATAGTATGTTGCTAATTCTCCTTTCTACCAGCCGAGAACATAATCACAGTGCCTTAGTTATGGGGGTTTGTAAAAGTCAAGTGTTTCCAGGAACATATACTTTGTGCTAAGCCCAAGGAAGTCCTGACTGTAGAGCCTGTGTGTGTGTGTGCGTGTGTGCGTTCCACCTTTATTCCATTCTACATTTACGTATATTTAGGGTTCTCTTTAGCTCCTTATAATCCCACATTTGTTCCATATCCACATGAATACCCTACTTTTTTATCCATTCTAACATATTAAAAAATTTAATATCTACTATAGCTAACCCTTTGGCTTCCATACTCATTTGCAGTTGTGTTCTCCATTCTCCTCTCAGCTACAGTCTCCCATTTTTAGTTTTTCACAATCAGTTTGCAAAATTGAAAAAAGTCACACTGTCATCGTGATTAGGACAAAATTCAACTTATAGATCAATTTAATGATATTTACAGCTTTACAATATGCAGTCTTTCCAGTCAAGCTTTGTTTTTCCATTTACTTAAGTATGGTTAACGCCATTCAGTAGATTTTCAAAGTTTTCTCCTAAACTGTTGCATGCATTTCCTATAAAGTTAATTCCTAGTTGATTTGTTTTCTTGATTCAGTTTGTGAATGATATATTACATCATTCTATTTTCTGATTATTGTTTGCAAATAAGACATCCATTTATGTATATTAATTTTATAATTGGACACATGTCAGAACTATTTCTGTTGCAGTTTGGCTGGGACTGGGTTTGAACCCACCACCTTCAGTACATGGGGTCAGGACCCTACAAAATGAGCCACAAATGCTGCCCACCAGAATTATTTCTAATGGCTTTTATGTCTTATTATTATCTTTGGGGTTTTAGCTTCAACATCATGATATTCAAATAATGCTAATGCTGATATTGTTTCAGCATTTATAATATTCCTTTTTTTTTTTTTGGCAGTTTTTGGCCGGGGCTGGGTTTGAACTCGCCACCTCCGCATATGGGGCCAGCACCTTTCTCCTTTGAGCCACAGGTGTTGCCCTGTAACATTCTCATTAGTTCATTGTTTTATATAATCTTCTTGCCTAGTTGGTTCAGAACAATTTTAAATGACAGTGGTGATAGAAACATACATAATAATCATCACAGCATTTTTTCAGCAATATGTGTTATTCAAGATGCTACTCTTAGTGCTTTTCTGAATTATTGTACTTAATATTCAGAACAACTCTATAAGTAATCTAACAAGACAGTTTGACTTCAGAAACTGTCCTCTGTAGTGCAATACAATATTGCCTCTCTTTGTAATTAATGAAATGAGTGCCTCTAATGCAAAGTGTCAAAGTGCAATTCATAGGCCACTGAAGCAGTATCACTGGAGTCTTAATAAAATGGAAATTCTAAGATATTTCCTCCGAACATATCTTCTCAAATATTATAGGCATTGCCTCGATTCTTCATTTCACCACACTGCTCAGACGATTCTTAGACTCATAGATATTTAGCTTGGAGAAACATTTCTTAGTATTTTTCTTTGATCACAAAGGTAGTTTCTAATTGAAAATTATTTCTCTAAATAATAAATAATTAAAATTATTTCTCTAACAATGTATCCATTTTGCCAATTTGATTAAAAATGTATAAAGTAGAAGTTTCCTAAACTTTGTCAAATGCTTCATTTGCCATTTGTCTTCTTTATATAGACTTCCTATAGAATTTGGAGTTAATGCCATTTAATTACAATAGTATTCTTTTAAAATGCTGCTGGGTTCTGTGTGCCAATATTTTCTGTCAAAATATTTTTCTTTATCTTTGGTTGGCGTCCTATAGCTTGATTACAATATGACTACTTATGCTATTTTTTTATTTACATTTTTATTTTGTGGTTTTTGTTCTTTGTAGTTTTTTTAATGCTCTCTGAGCTGGATCTATAGTTTGGGGTCTGTCATTAATTTTCCTAAATTTACATAGCCATTTTTACTACAAATCTTTCTTCAGCTTCATTCATTATGTATTCTCTTTGCGAAATTCCAACTATGCATATTTCATACCTTTTGGAATTACCCCTTAGTTCTTGGATGTTTTGTTTCTGTTCTATTTATTTTATTCTGTTTTTTTTTCCTTTTGCTTTTTAGTTTGGGAGGTTTACATTAACCTGTCTTCACTCCGTGATTCTTCCCTTGACCATGTCAAGTCTACTGGTGAACTCTTCAAAGATACTCCTCATTCTTGTTGAAATGTTTTGATTTCTAACATTCTGTTTTATTCTTAGAATTTCCACTTTTCCTTGTATTACCAACCCATTTTTGCCTGCTGGCCTCCTTTTCCATTAGACGCCTTAATTATTAACCATAGTTATTTTAAATTTCCTTTCTGATACTCAAAAAAATCTATGCCCTATCTGGCACTGAGGATTGCTTTGTCTCTTCAGACTGCTTTGTGCATATGCGGGGGTGTCTTCTGTTTCTCATGCACTATAATTTTTGGTTCAATGTCTGATATATTGAATAAGAGGGACTGAAGTAAATAGGCTGTTGTAAGAGATTTTATGTTTATCTGTCTAGGTGTTAGCTTGTATTTAATGTTTGCTGTAACTGTAGGTACCAGAGGCCTCAAAATCTTCTGGCATACTTTTTTCTTTTTTTTATCTCTCCACTGACTTTTTGGCTTTCCTAAATACTATTCCTCAGAGAGCATCTATTTCTTGCAGCTCTAATGAACTGCTATTTTACTGAAACTCTGATAATGTGATAGTAAGATGCGGAGGAGAAAAGAATTCTCTAATCTTCTGATTCTATCTTAGCCTTCCTCAAGATTTATATTTCTGGGCTGTGAACTGCACAAGTATTGCTCCAGGGGTACAAATTCTTTTTCCCCTCTTCTCCTTCTCCATTCACTGTTTGCTGAATTTCCCTCTATTTCTTATAAGAATAAATACTCATTCCTTGTTTGCCTTTCCTGCAAGGTGTCAGCCAGCACTACTATCAGAGGGCTTACGAAGATTTCGATCCATTGCTATGAGATTCTATAAAACATTATGTCAGACTAAGTTACCAAGTTTACAGTAAAAGAGGTGTGGAAACATCCCTATGACAACAAGATCTGCTGGTTATATTACACTCTGCACCACCCACAGATTACAAGACTGATATAGCATTACAATAGTCTACTGAAGGCCTACATTTATTTCTCCTTTAGAGAAAATATTCTGTGAGGTTGAGGTGATATCCCTTCAGAAACAGTTTATGTATTAAACTTGATTTAAATTATTTGATTTGATTAAGTTTTCTTTTTTTTTATTGTTGGGTACAATGAGTCAGGTTGTACTGCTTGTGTTTGCAGGGTGAAGTCCCTCTATTAATAGTGTCCTGCCCCCAAAAGGTGTGTCACACACTGTGGCTGCACACCCCATACTCTCTTTCCCTCTCTCCCTTCCCTCATCCCCCTCCCTCCTCCATGTACTAGCATCAATTTTTCTCTTATCAGAATTGAGTACATTGTATTCTTGTTTCTCTATTCTTGTGATGCTTTACTAAGAAGAATGTACTTCAACTCCATCCAAATTAATATAAAAGATGTAAAGGCACTATCCTTTTTAGAGGCTGTATAGTATTACATGGTATACACATACCACAGCTTGTTGATCCATTCTTGGGTTGGTGGGCATGCAGGTTGTTTGCACAATTTAGTAATTATTTACTGAGCTGCAATAAGCAGTCTACTGCAAATGTCCTTATGATAATTTTGTTTTCATCTGAGTAGCCCAGTAATGAGATTGTAGGATCAAATGGGAGGACTAGTTTGAGTTCTTTGAGGATTCTCTATACTTCCTTCCAAAAGGGTTGTATTAGTTTGCAGTCCCACCAGCAGTGAAAAAGTGTTCCCTTCTCTCCACATCAGGGCCAGCATCTGCAACTTTGAGTCTTTGTGATGAGGACAATTCTAACTGTGGTTAGGTGGTATCTCAGGGTGGTTTTGATTTGCATTTCTCTGATTATTAGGGACGATGAGCATTTTTTTCTTTCTTTTTTTATTTTATTTTTATTTTTGAGACAGAGTCTCACTTCGTTGCCCTTAGTAGAGTGCTATGGCATCACAGCTCACAGCAACCTCGAGCTCATTGCTTAGTTTGAGTTTTCTGTAGATTCTAATTATCAAGCTTTTGTCCAATTCATAATATGCAAATATCTTTTCCATTCTGATGTTTGTCTATTTGCTTTGGTTGTTGTCTCCTTAGCTGTACAGAACCTTTTCAGTTTAATTAAGTCTCATTTATTTTTGTTGTTATTGCAATTGCCACTGGTGTCTTCTTCATAAAGTCTTTCCCCAAGCCAATAGCTTCAAGTGTTTTTCCCACACTTCATTTGAGGATTTTTGATTCATGCCTTAAATTTAGGTATCTTATCCATCTTGAGTCAATTGTAGTGAGTGGAAAAAGGTGCGGGTCCAATTTCAGAATTTTACACACAGTTATCACCATTTATTGAATAAGGATTCTTAAACCCAGTGAATATTCTTGTTTGGTTTATCAAAGATCAGGTGGCTGTAAGATTTATTTATTTATTTATTTATTTAATTTTTTTTGCAGTTTTGGCCAGGGCTGGGTTTGAATCCCCCACCTCTGGCGTATGGGGCCAGCACCCTACTCCTTTGAGTCACAGGTGCCACCCGCTGTAAGATTTAGTTTTATCTCATGGTTTTCTATTCAATTCCAGGTGTACATGTCTCTATTTTTTGTGCCATTATCATGTTGTTTTGATCACTGTGGCCTAAAGTCTGGTAGACTAATGCCCCTAGCTTTGTTTTTATTACTAAGAATTGCCTTAGCTATATGGTTATTTTTTCTCATTTCTCCATAAAGAAAACTAAGAAACCCTAAGAAAAGTAATAGCTGAAGATATTAACATATGGAGGAACATATCATGTTCATGGCTGGGAAGAATCAATGTTGTTAAAATGTCTACAAGTCCCGAAGCAATCTACAGATTCAATGCACTCCATTAAAATACCAACATCATACTTTCAAGATTTGGAAAAAAGGAGTTTGGAGTCCAAGAGGTGAAAGCAATACAGATTCCTCATTTGTCTAATCTCTTTCAATGACATCTTGTTGACACTGTTTTTGCTCCTTTCCCCTTCTACTGTGGAATATATGAGTTAGAGATCCTATCCTGAGTGAAAACACTTAAGTGAAAAGACCGAAAGTCTCATTGAATTAAAAACTACCATCATTTCTTGGATACTTTAAATTCTTTGTATCCAGGGACCAGCAAACAAAAAGAGGATATACCATTCTGGCAAGTGCAGTTGATTCTGATCATCATGAGTTTGGGCTACTATTACATGATATTCAAGAAAGAATACATGTAGAACACAGGTGAATTATTAGGCATCCAGTAATACCCCATTGCTCAATTTTGACAGTAACTAATCGGGTATGGTGACCTGGTCTGAGAGGGCATGGTGACAGGGGCTTAGGTCTTTCAGAAATGAGTTTCCCTGTCAGGTCACTAAGTAAATCAGAGGTGATAACTGAACATAAGAAGGTGGTAGAATTAAAGTTGAAGAGAGAGGGGGAATGAGTATTGGTTGTCATCCCAAGATTAACTGTGGTGGCAAAGGTTATAATTTTTCCTGCTAGTCTCCACGTTCTAAGCTTCTTTTCAGGAGAACTATCTTCCAGAGTTTTGGAAGCGATATTCTCCAAAATTACACAGAGGAGTGGATCTGAAAAATGAGAGGTGTGTACTACTGTGGTACAAATAAGAATGTACTATCCAGACTTCCCTTAAAGAAGGGATTGCTGATCAGACCTTAGAAATGTGTTCAGCACATAGCCTTTACTAGTAACCATCTTTAGGGTTTGAGGAAGTTACTGAAATCATGTGTTCCTCCCAAGATCATACAATTCACAGAGAGGACTGTATCATGTAACTAAGGGAGGTGGGAGAGGGAGCCTCATCTACCCTGGTCCAATGCAGGATACTTCTTGTAGACAGTGTTTAATTCTCAGCTTCTAAAAAGGTTTGCTGAGTATTTGCTAGCCTGTATCACAGTTTAAGTTCTTCATCTGCCCATTCTGATTCCTCCCCATTTATTACAGAAGACGGATACCTAGTTAACTTTCTTGCACCCCAAACTGTGACTGATATCTACTCCAAGAGATCCCAACCCATGAATTCTGTAAACTTTTAAAACAACAGCTGGTTTTCCCAACTAGCACATTGATACAGACGTCTCTGGTGGTGATGAAAACCATGTGGGAAGAGTTATTTCCCAGGAAACAAAATTTGGCAAGTTTGGCTCTCCCTGTGAAGCCTCAAAGGAAAAATACTTGGATTTCAGGCTGTTCCATAAGGGAGAACCTAGAACAATTTCTCTAAGAGGTATCACACTGAAAGTAACAATCCAATCTCTCCACAGTGGAATTGATTCTGCAAAATCAGCAAATATTTATGGGAGAATTTCCACTCCAATTACATGACCCAATTAACTCAGCTGACTGGGCACATCAAGCACCACAGTTTCAGGGTCTTCATTCCATCCTCAGCCAGAAACCTTCTGGGATCTTGGTCCTCTCTTGGTAGAGTTAACATCGCCTCACTGCCCCTACACCTTTCTCCTTGAGTACTCCAGATCTTATAAACATTCAATGTCCTCTCAAGGTTGAAATACTTGACACCTTCTTAAGGTTGATATAATAAGCAAGTCCCAAGTTGTGCAACCGATGGCTCACAGGCTGCATGCAATCAGGATGGCCATCAATGCAGCTTAACACAAAATCACAAACTTACTTAAAACATGATGAGATTTCTTTTGTGACTTTTTTGTGAAATTCAGTTTTGCAGTTCTCAAGCAGGAACTTTGTGGAGTACAGCTTTGTGTTGCAATGTCACATAAAATAAAGCTATGTGAACTTTCATGATTTGTACACATGTATCCCTTCAGTTTCACGGTGGTGCACAGAGTCCAGTGTTCTATCTCCCAATCGCAGTCAAATTGAAACCATTTGACAATACTTTGCCCATGGTGATTGGATAGGCAACGATTATCAATAATATTTCAACCTATCATTGCAACATTAAGTGTTTAATGTTATTTAGCAGTCTGGTGAGTATTCTTACTTGATTATTAAGGGACATTCACACCTCAGTGGTGCCTCACATGTCACCTGCTACACAGTTTAATCAGCCTCCATCTCACCCTGCATAGGCAGCCAAGAGGTAGAAGGGTTCAAATCTTGTTTTCTATTTTCCTGTCAAGTGATTTTTTGTGATAAAAGTAAATAAAGTCCCATAGCTCTTATTATTTGCTGACTCTCTTCATGGATTCTAAAATGTCTCAGAGGAAAACAGAACCCCCAAAAGAAAAATTATAGATGAAAGAAAATTGTTTAATTAAAAGTGGACACATGACTACTTTTTTGTCAAGGCAAACAATAAAGCACTTTGCCCAATTTGTAGGGAATTTGTGCAAAGTTTCAAAGACTATAATTTGAAAAAGCATTATATGTAAAAATTTGCTGAGGCGGAGCAAGATGGCGGAGGAGATGCACCCCTGAGTCAACTCTCCTGGTGATTTCAGGTGAGAAAGGGCTTGTTGAACCCCTTCCGCGTGGCATCCTTGCACGGATAAACAGCACAGGGCGAGCAGCAAAGAGGGGAACAGTTGGATTGGAAGTATAATCCAGAACCTCGGTATCAGCCAGGAAAAAATCAGGACAGCAGCTGGAAACGGCCCCATCTGCGCCCTGTGGCGTCAGGTCCGGGGCCCGCGCCCTGCGGTGCCAGGTCGTGGCTGGCATCCTGAGAGACAGAAACTAATCCTTCCCCAATGAAAGGCTCCTGTGCCCAGTTTGTAGGGAGTCTATGCGTCTCGCAGAGAGCGCGGTGAGGCGCAGACTCCCAAGCTGAACTTAGCAACCAGAAACGGGAGACACTTGGACCCAGTCTAGAGTGCCAGAGATCCAGGCATTCGGACTGAAACTTGAGGGGAAGGGACCCTGCTTAGAAACCGAACCATCCTATAATTTTGGAAGCCT
>CAUYQV010069742.1:0-16251 GCA_963574575.1 Galagoides demidoff
ACACCTTTATTATGAAACTAATTTATACCTTTTATATGAAAGCTATAACCAAATAGCCTAAGAATGTGGGGAGGGGGGAGGGAGAAGGGAGGGGGGAATGGGTGGAGGGAGGGGGATTGGAGGGACCATTTTTGAGGTCTATCTCACAGGGGTACAAGTGAAACTCTCTAAGAGTAGAATCAGAACGTTTTAAAACTATAACTGAGAAAATGATATGAAGGCTGTGTTGATCAGTTTGGTGGAAGTATTTCAGATTGCATGTGAAAACCCTACACTGTACCCCAGAAGGGCATTAATGTACATAGTTACCATTCAATAAAATTAAAAAAAAAAAACAAAAAAAAACAAAAAAAAGAAATTTGGATTGCCAAAAAAAAAAAAAAAAAGAAATAGATAAATTGCAATCAATATTTCTTTGCTTCTCCTAAGCAAATACTTTTGTGAGACCAGGACCTCCACAGTGATTGTTTCAGAGATCTATGAGCATATTTTTGAGTATTTTAAATGCAGCAGTTACCACTTTCTCATCCTTCTGTAATACCATCACACCTTTAGTTCTCCCTGTTTACTGGGTAGCTTACAGGTAATCAGACCATTGTGGAAAAAAGAAAAAGAGGGAAGAGAGACAGTATCACAGAAAGAAGCAGTATTTTGCAATTGTTTGACTTTGGCAATAGGGTTTTACTGGCTTGCAGTTGTGTGCCTGTGCATGTTAAAAAGCATTTACACATTGAAGATTTATTCATTGAACAGGTTGGTTTATTTAACAGACTTAATGATGTCAAATTCTGCCATGTGCTTACATAAGTGTTATACATTTATCAGAGCTGTTATTTAGGTAAATATTTGTTTTAAAAGTATTTTCCTTTAAATGACTTTCTATAGCTAACTGCACAATCAGTCCATGGTTCATTTTAATTACATTATGTTAACAACAGCTATTTGGTGGAAGTCTCTGAAACCTAATCTTTTCCATGCCATTTCATCACCACCCAACCTCTATTCTTTTTTCCTAGTAATAAATTTCTGATTAAAAATCACACCATAGGGAAAAAATTGTAAATATGTACAAAATCTTTTTCTGTTATAGTATTTTACACGTACGATTTCCAGGAAAGCAGTTTCTTGGTATATTGTTAAAATCACAGACCTGAATACTTTTAAACTAAAAAACTGGCTGATTATCCCTGACAAAGGGATAATTTTATATGGACAGTATACGTCTGGGGGGGGTGTAGTGGCAGGTGGAACAGCTAGGGGAGAACTAGGCAGAGAATAAGGTAGAATAAAAGGAAGTAAATGGAGTCAAATTTCAAGTCCTAAAAATTTTGTTGAATCACCATACTCCATCTGAATATATGTGCATAAAAATGATATCTTCTCAACTCAAATGCATGCAATATATCTAGGTTCTGTGAGAAGTAAAATATTTCCAAGTAACAAAAATGTCTAATCAATAGCCGCCAGGGCTGATTTGAGTTCCTCCATTGTAAATATACAGTTTGCAAAGGCAAGATTCATTCTGACCTCCCAGGTCAAGAAGTGTTGGAACCAGGAAATATATGAGGGGGGATCCCACAACCACATAAGCACATTTTTGACCTAGTAAGTAAATTCGGGGTTTTTTTGTTTGTTTTTGTTTTTCTGTTGTTGTTGTTACTGCTGGGTAAAATGCCCAAGTCTTCCAGAAATTAGACACTGTAATAAAAACGTACCAGCCCAAATTTAAACTCATCACTAGACAGATGGTTAATTATATTCAAAGCCACATATTTCACTGGGATAGTTTCAGACACTCAGCCAGTTTTATTTGATTAGCTGATTTCCTAGTTAATATGTAAAATGACAGTTACTTTGGACTTTTTTGTTCTCTTCTAAAAATATATTTTCAGTAAGTGTAAATTCTTCTTACCCATGAAAACATCACTGCAAATAAAACATTTGGGCATTTGTTACCGCATAAAATATGTAAGGAAGATTTACAGCTTCCCCCCCCCAAAAAAAAAACCCTCAAATGGTCTTTAGTAGTTCAAAGACGACTATTAGAGCACCTTTATTCACCAAGCAAAATATTCCAGGAACTATCAACACAATCTGATCCTCCACCAAAAACAACTGAGAAGATATTCAAATCCCAGGGTTAAAAGCTTTTTGAAAATAGCCCTTCCAGCCCTACACACAAAAACATGTGTTCTCAGATAAGTCTGAAAACGGAATGTTAGAAAAAGGCCACATAGCTAAGTGTATTGCTGTGCACAGAATTCAACAATATGCTGGGAGCCAAAACCCAGAAGCAAAATATGAGACACACTTATTCCAAAATGCAGGCAGAATCTCGACAAAAACCAAGAGTTCCAGTGTAGAAATGGGGATGCCAATTTTTTTTTCCTTTTTATAACTTCAAAAAAGCCAGAAAACCTTGCGCGGGTGATTCGGTTTCTCACGAATCAGACAGAAGCAGTCATGCTGAAACCGCTGGATTCCTCAGCTGACAGCGCCAACTCAGCGGCGCGGTTTCCATACTTTTCCGGAGCTGGGCCCAGCTCCCCGCGTCGGCTGGCCGCCTCCTTGCCCCACAGGGTATACAAAACGCGAGTGGACATGTGTCGCGGGGTAAAAAGCCACTCAGGAAAGCGTCAATTCAGCCACCAACGAAAACAGAATGGACCGCGCGGGCCAATTTCCGCAAAGGTGACGACGAGCCTGGGCGAGGCTCAGTCGGCTTTCAAACTTATATCCGCCCGCGGTCTTGGCTGCTTGGTGCGTTCCCCAGGAGTGCTCTGCGGTGACCACCGCTGCTCGGAGCGCGTGGGAGGCGCTGGCGGGGGTAGCCTGGGCTACGCAGCTTCGCACCTTTACAGCTTTGGCCCCCGGAGGCCGCCGCGTGGGTTTTCCCGCTCGCGCCAAAGTGTGCAGTGCTGGTGCCCCATTCCCTGGCCAGGCTTCCCCGGGCACCAATCTGAAAAGAGGCATTAAACGGCTGGTTCTCGCTGCCGGGCGGTATGCGTGTGAGCTCAGCGGCTCCAGCCGGTTCGCTTCCCCTCCCCCTCTCATTCGAGCACTGAGGCCTTTCCTAGATTGCAGTGCCTGCCTGGGCGAGCCGGAATCTCTCGCTCTCGCAGCCTCGCTCCCCTGTACAGGGACACACACATGCACGCCATTAGCATACAGACGTCCTCTCTTCTGTTTTCCCTTCCTCCTCTCCTCTCTCTGCCTTCTTGTATTCGTTCAAAACCCTGCCCCTGCCACCCGAGCCAGCCAGGAGCTAGTGAGAAGGCCAAGGGGCTGGATGGCAGCGATTGTACTCACCTCACAGGCCGACTCCCGAGGCGCACGTCGCTGGCGGGCTCAGGCAGTAGGCGCCCGAGCTGGCGTGGCTGCAGTCAAGGCTGTGCTGCCAGTGTCACCTCAGCTGTTGGAACTGCCACTGCCGACGCTGCTACTGCTGCTGCCACCGCCGCTGCCTCTGCCTCGGCTCCATGCGCTGGGCCCGCCAGGTGGACGCGCCTCTCCCTCGTTTGCTAGCTCAGGCGCCGCCGCCACTGCTCTAGATTGAGTCAGAGCTGTTGGGCTCTGGTTCCGAAACTCAGAGCTTCTCTGGCTGCTCCGTTGCTCCTAGGGTCCGGGCTTTGCCTACGCCACGGCTTGCTGGGGCCGAGGCTACCTAGCAAGCGGACTGCGCGCGCGGCGCCTGGAGCCCGCTCTGTGCCGTGGCTGCGGCCGTCCGCGCGCGCGCGCGCGCGCGCGAGAAAGAGGGAGAGAGAGAGAGAGAGAGAGAGAGAGAGAAGACAGAAGAGAAGAGAAAAGAAGAGAAAAGAGGCTGCTACTGTCGCTGTTGCTATCGCTATTGCTGTTAAAGCTACTGCTAAATGCTGCTACTGCTGCTACTGCTGTGGCGGTGGCGACTGCTGCTGCTGCTGATGCTACTGGTTTTCCTTCCCAGGTTCTCCCTCTGCCTCATCCCCTCTTCTCCTCCCCTCCTCCTCCTCCTCCTCGTTCTCCTCCTAGTCCTCCCCTCTTCTCCTTCCTCTGCCGCTTTTCTCAGACCTTCTGCGGGCAGTGCCTGGTCCCTTCTACTCCGAGAGCTGCCTCTGCCCATTCAGAAAGGTGCCCAGAGTGGGGCTGACTCGTCTTCCACCATCGCTATTGCCCCTGCCATTGTTTCCTCCAACAAGGCTGTTCTTACTGGACGCATCCCCCTTCTATCCTCCTTCCCCACCACAGTCCTCCCTTTCCCTCCTTCTCTCTGGTTACCCTAAGGTCCCTTCCCCATATGCCCCCCCTCCGTCCGTCTGTCCCTCCCTCCCCTCAGGCGTCCGGGAGCGCGCTCTGCGCGGCCACCTGTCATAAAGGGCGCGCACCCCCCTTCCCCACCCCCACCCCGCCCCCCACTCGTATTCTTGCAGCTGGTCCAGTCCACTGCGCGACTGACTGGTGCGTTCTTCCTACGGCAGACATGCAGCCGGGCACCATTCTCCCACGCCTTTTAGGGCAGTTGTGTGTGTGGAGAGGGTGCTCTGAAGTTTAGGGAAGATTATTTGAATGGCTTCATCCACCAAGCATCTAATCATTCAATCTACACCTCCACTTAACTTAAGGGCCTAGGCCCCCAGCAAGGTGGGTCATGTTGAAGGTTTGGAGGAAGGCAGAGAAGTGGAGAGGGGTGTTTTTGAAATAAAGGAAGATGGGAACCAGGAAGGAAATGAAATTTGCCTGACTGCTGTCATTGAAAAATCTCTTAGGTAATCTTTTCCCCTCAGACGTCCTGGGAACCCAGGAGGAAACAGCAAAAGACTGGAGAGCAACTCAGGGGAGACAATTTAGTGCTTCTGGAACCCTAGGTGTGAAATTGATGCCTAAGCTCAGAGTCACCACCACTAGGAGCCAGTGGAAGAGATGAAAAAGTCGGTGCTAGAACAGAAGGGGTAAAACTAGTTACTTTGTGTACGGTTGCTCCAGCAAGTCATTGCCAAATCAGAGCTCTTCCAGTCAGTCAAGGCACAGTTTCAGAACTTTTTGTTGCCACAGCTACAGCCTCATGTTTGCTACCAAGGTTCAGAGTTTGGGATCTAATGTGTGAAACATCTCAATATCACCTCCAACATAGGCTATGTAGCTTGTTACACAACCCCTTCCCAGAAACAGCATGGGGGGAGTTATTTCCCTCTTCCTGGCAAGTACAAGAGACAAATGTTCTAAATATCCTATTGCCAACAAGGTCTGGGTCAACTCACTGGGTATGAGGCACTCTTCCATGGGTTTTTTATCCCTGGGCCATAAAATTTCTGTAGGACTTTTAGAGCTATTCATCTCTGTGCTTTTGTTTTTGCCATTACACCTGCTTGGAGCACTCTTGTTCTTTCCTCCCTCTCCTTTTTAATCTATGAAATTCATCTGAAAATAATAGCTCAGCCCTAAATAATCAACGTTTCTTGAGTCCTTACTATGTGCCAGGCACTATGCTAAACAATTTACATGAAATATTTTATTTATTCTTCACAATAAAGATAATGTTTATTATCCCCATATTACAAATGAGAAAACTGGGTTGCAAGTTAGGTATACTTATCTTGATCATATGAATGATGTCTTATTTATCTTTCATTTGCCAGGCAATATGCAAAAACATTTGCCTCTTTCAGGCACTGGACTAAATAAGAAGAAAAATAAAATTTGGCCTCTACCTTCAAAAGGAAAAAGTCAAACCAAAAAGTTAAACATATAAATGTTAAACATGCTACTCATCTATTGGCTGGACCTCAATGGCCAGAATGAACTGTTATTTTCCCATTATTGGAAGGCACATTTTTTTCACCTGTATTAACCATATATGCTATTATTCCTTTTAAAAGTTAGTCACTTATTAGTTACCAGTTATAATTTGTGTCAATGCCCTAAAGCCAAGAACACACCTATAGCTGAACAATTCGGGTTCATTACTTGTTACAGTTAGGGAGAACACATGCCACATATGCTACTGGCTTAATTATGTCTACCATCCTGTTCATACATTGAAGCTCTCATTCCCAGGACCTCATAATATGACTGCATTTGGAGACAGGCCTTTGAAGAGGTGATTAAGCTAAAATAAAGCTATTTGGAGGTAGGCTTTATGACTGGGGTCCTTATAAAGAGAGGAGATTAGGACACAGACAACACACAGAGAGAAGACTATGTACAAGCCAAGGAAAGAGAGGGCTCAGGATGCAAACATCTTGATATTGGACTTTTAACTTCCACAATTGTGAAAAAATAAATTTTGGTCGTTTAAACCACCCAGTCTGTGATATTTTGTTATGGCACTCTAAGCAAACTAATACAGTAGGAAACTAGGCAGTGTCTCAGAGAAATAATGGCATAAAAAATTATCATAGGATTGGGGGTTTGGTTGGATAACTTGGAGGATAGTCCAAAGAAGAGAGAATTCATTCTGTAGTGAATGCTGTCAAAAAGTAAGGCCAGGCTCAGTGCCCGTAGCTCAGTGGTTAAGGCACTGGCCATATACATGGAGAACCCAACCAGGGCCTGCTAAACAACAATGACAACTGCAACAACAACCAAAAAAAATAGCTGAGCATTGTGGTGGGCACCTTTAGTCCCAGCTACTTAGGAGGTGAGGCAAGAGAATTGCTTAAGCCCAAGAGTTTGAGGTTGCTGTGAGTTGTGATGCCATGACACTCTACCAAGGGCAACATAGTGAGACTCTGTCTCAAAAAAAAAAATAAGGTCAATTCTATGATATATCTTAATAAATCTTATCTATAGGGAGGGTCTACTAAAGTGGAAATAAAGTTTTTTGTTTTTATCTGTGCTTAGATGAAATTACAAAGTGGCCTTGTTTTGTCTCACTTTATCATATTCTCAGTGTAACTTGTATCTTTGATGTCTGTATAGTGTGAGAGTGTTTATATCTAGCAGGAGAACTACACAGCCTACCTTTGAGTGCCAGGCCATCTTCCAGATGTCAGGGGCTGCTTTTTCTTCTTTCTTATTTGTGCCATTCACTAGTTGTGTGGCTTTAGGCAACTTAATTTACCTCCTTATACCTTGGTTTACTCACCTGTAATTGAGGAAAATGGGATTAACTTAAAGTTGTAGGAACACAATGAAGGAATATATATAATGTCCTCAGAACAGTGCTTGGCACATAGGCAACTTTGAATGTAAGCTATTAACCATGTATGTCTTTTCCATCAGACTATTATAGCATGAATTATATATTATTATAGTTATAGATTGGTACTTTCTCTTTGGCTAGACCATGAGCCTCTTGAGGGCAGGGATAATGTGCAATGTCATAATAATAATAGCTAACTTTTATTGAGTGCTTTCAATTGGCAAAGCATTGATGTCAACTGTTCTTACTCCAAGAAAAGTTTTGATGCTTCATCACTACCTATAGACTAATCTGGGTATCCTTCTCTATGCTGCCATAGCACCTGTTTTATTTTTTATCTTGATCAGTGCACTTAGCACATAATATTGACACTGTCTGCTCATGTGTTTTCCTCCTCTTCTAGATTGTTCATTTGTGGAGAGGAAAGCAAGTACTTCCAACTTAGGCATCCCTGTCTGAGCACAGTGCCTAGCACAACAGAGACACTCAATTTAAAAATATTGATTGGGGATGGTGCCTGTGGCTTAAAGGAGTAGGGCGCCAGCCTCATATGCCAGAGGTGGCAGGTTCAAACCCAGCCCTGGCCAAAAAAAAAAATATATATATATATATATGATTTTGACTACATTTGCTTTGTCTAGGGTGGAACTCGGGTCAGGCCTGTCTTAGCCCCCATCATCCCTTTTCCTGAGGTTTTATTGACTAAAACCACAACAGAGGAACTCTTATAGAGTGGTCTCCCCTATAAGGTAGATCTAAAGGAAAGAATCAGTATGAAACTTCAATTCAATAGGATGCCATTTGGAAGCAGTTGGTTGGACCCTGCTATGTAACAGGCAGTGGTAGCATGTTCATGACAGCAAAGTGGGATAATGAGGGAATATAAAACTAATACCTAGAAGCTTGGGTTTTGACCTTAATTCTTTGTTTGCCATAAACAAACTCTGTGATGTTCAGCAATCACCAAACCACTCTGAGTCTTAGTTTCTCCATGGAACTAAGGAGGATGTGGAGAATATAATCTCTTTGTTCACTTGCTAATAGAGCTTAATAGCAAAGATTAAAGAGAGCTTAGCGGAGTTTCTCTTTGCAGAAAATATTTACCCCTTTTATTACTTCCATATTACATGCCTGGATTGTTCTTAGCCTATGAAACTGGTATTGCAAAATGGCCACCACTTTTCAGATGCCAACCAAGAGCCAAGGGTATTATGATTTTCAGACCACCATATTTCCTCTTTAGTAACCCCACAACTCAACCTATTTATTCCCAGTGAAGAGCTACAGTGTTTGGAAGTTTGGGGACATAAAATATGCTGCCATTCTGGAGATGGACCCAGAAAGTTTCTTTTTGCCATACTGAGGGATACAGGATGTCTTTCAGCCCAAGTTTATGTTTTATCTTAACTAAGAGAGATTTTAAAAAGGTAAGTGACAGAAATAACACTGTTATGGTACCTTTGCATATATAAGAAAAAAAACTACCATATTATTTTTCATATGCTGTACCACTATTGTGCCCAAAGGCTATATAGTAATCATAGTACTGGTCTCTGCCTGGGACTTTAAGGTGCCTTTTCCTGGTGAATTTCAAATAATTGCCCAAAGGAAATCATGGATTCAGATTAGAGAGGTCAATGAATTGAAACCACCATCAACTGTTCCTCCTGTTTGAGAGGAAGCGCCCAGAATGTTAAAGGCTCCCATTAAATACAGTGGAACTGGCAAGCTGGCTCAATACTTCCCTTCTTTTTCCTAAAAGGGATTACAAGTCTGTAGCTCTCACCTTGCTGACAATAAACAGATGTCTCATTTTTTCCCCTTTCAGCATCCTTTAAAGAGGGGAAGAAAATCCTCTTATATGAATTATGCAGCTACTTCTTGGTTTAGACCCTGGATTAGGTCTCAAGAGGACAAAAACAGAGACAATTAAAAGTATGTTTTTGCCTCAATGGATCCTATAGTCTAGTGGGGGAGATGAAAACACAGGAAGGCAGCATTATGAAACTGAAGATTGAGGGATAAGTGAGAGGTAAAAATATGTCAGGGCTTTGAAGTGCCAAAGGAGTTTGGGAGTTCATGGGCATCCACTAGGTGTGGTGGCCCTGGGGAGAAATAGGACTGCTAGGCAGTGAGATGAAGAGTATATTTAGATGGGGAAGGATGAGTTGAGTAAGTGCTGAAGCAGGATGATGAGCAATGCATTTGGGAGTCAATGACATGTCCAGCAATAGCACCCTGTTGCATTCACTGGACTCAAGGGCTCACTTTATGGAGCAAGCAATATTTGGGGGTGCATGGGGCCAGACTAGGGAGGCTCAGGACCTCTATATTTTATCCTTAAATTCTCATTTCCTACTTTATAAATGTAAAAAGAGAAGTCATGGCCACACACTAGATAGGTAGCTAGCTGAGGCAGTGACCCTTAGGTTTAGATGACAACAGTGAAGAAAATTTATGACTTATGATGTACTTTCACAGATATCATATCATCTGTTCATGACAACCAATTGAAAAAGCCCTACTGCAAACCTTCACCTCCATCCTCCTTTCTTGAATCCTGATAACAAACAAACATAACCTGTTATTTGAGCTTATTGTCCTTTGGAAATGGAGCTGAATTCCTGAGGGAATAGGAAAAGAGCAGGGCTCACAAATTGAGGCCATATGAGCAAAGTGCTATTCCAATACAGAGTATCTGATGTGTCCTGGCTCCGTTTGCCCACAAGATCAGGTGTCTTGACTGCTATGTTCAAAATTAGTCTGGGTGGGTACAGCTCCTGCCACTTGAGTAATTTTCCTCTCAGAGTAAGCCTTTGAAACATTCTGGTATAGGGTGAGTGACTCAAAGTTAGAGAACTGAGGTCAGGAGAAAATAATTTCCATCTTCAGTTGCCAACAGCCATTTGAGAAGCCTCAGATGAAGCCTAGACCAACATCAGCAGCACACAGGGCCCTGCTACACAAGTCCAGCAGCTAAGCAAAGATATTTGCAGCCTTGGCAGCACTTTGCAAGGTGGGAGCAGGGATGGGGTGGTAAGCCAGTGTGTCCAGACTCAGAACAGGAACATGGACAGAGATCAGCAGGCATCTAACCAGATCTGGCAGTGAAATGCAAGCTTCCATCATGCCACTTTGGGCCTGTGTGACAGACACTGCAATTATGTGGGTAAAGTATGAAGTGTGTGATATGGGCTTTGTGCTTCTCTGTGCTGGGCACTACCAGAGCACTCTGCATAGTGTGAGCTCCCTTTTAGGCATAGACTTACAAACCTTGTTCAGTAGGAGAGGTATTAGTAGTACCAAATGTGCACTATTGGAAATTAGTGCAACTGTGTAGTCTCATGGTTTGAAGAGCAGTTCAAAAGTGAGGAAACAGACTGACTGAGTTCAGCTAGCTCTATAAATGTCTGATCCAGGGATTTGTGGACATGGTAATCTTGCTCTTTAAGGAAAGGACTCTTTTTCATGTAAAATCCAAAATCTTAAAGTTTACCCCACTCTTCCACAGACCCAGATAAAGTAAAGGAGGATTAGTTGCCTGTTTTAGAAGTGACTAGATGTGAAAACAAATGACTTTGGGCTCTTCCCCTTACTAATGTGATCCTGGGAAGATTACTGAGACTTCTTTTTTTTAATTTCCAATTAATATGAGGGTACAGATGATTAGGTTAACACTGTTTGAATTTCTTAGATAAATTTCAAGTTGTAATTAAGCCCTTCACCCAAGAGAAATGCTGTACACCCTTATATTGTACACCTTAGGTGAGAGCTTACCAATTACCTTCTCTCCTCTTCTTTCCCTTTTACCTCCTTCCCACTGTGCCCCATTTGACTTCTTAAAATGATAGTCTTCTAATATATAAAAAGGAGCCAACAGTAACAATCTTTACCTCATAGAGAACATATGAGAAGTTCATGGGTCAAGATGTATGAACCTGGCAAAAGGCTCAACATATTAAGAACTAACAATTAAGTTCACAAACTTGACACCATGCTCTTATGTTTGCAGCACTGTACAAATGACTCAGTAAGGTTTCATAACCTTGGTATATCAGTGTCTCACAAATGTATTCATGTCACCGTGTGGTAGTATCTTGCTGAGTAACATTCGCTATTGTTGTTGCATGTTTTTGCATGCCATCATGAGAATGTCAGGGATTATTATGTAGAGCAATAAACAAGCATTAAATTTCTTATTAAATTTGGCAAGAAGAGGGAGGCAAGATGGTCAACTGAAGCCAGCTTTAAGCAGAGGCTCCCATCCAGAGGGAGAAATAATTTCCAGAACCAACCCAATAAAACAGAATATCGGGAGATGAGCTGAGAGAGATGATTGATAGGCTTGCATCACCCCTGCTGCAACAAACTGGGACTCCATGGAAATAAATTTCAGGTACAAAACCCTTCCCCCACCCGCCAGGAGAGCGTCTTGAGGTGAGTAGAGAACAGAGGAACTTTTGTTTCACTAAAGAGGAGAGAATGACTGAGGGCTGGTACTCCCTCCATGGACAGATACTGCTGCAAGCCCAGGCAGTCTTTTGCCTGGGCCAAAAGTTGTTCTAATATTCTCCCTCACTTCCTGAAGTCGTGAAACTATAACTTTAATAGAGGCAGGGAGTCACAAAGGAAGAGAGACCTTCCCATGTTGGAAAGAGCATACTTTGGTTCCCAAACTACCAACCACCGGGGACCATGGCCCACTGGTTCCCACGAAGTTCCTGCAACCAGGGGTAGCAGCAGCAGCCGGCTCCTATGTCTCTGCCCTCTGCCTCCTGAGACCATTGGCTGGAGACTCCCACCCAGCCTCTGTGACCCGCATCCCACAGCCAGGGACTCCAGCCTGGCTCCTGCAACCTGTAGGGCCCACAGCCAGCAACTCCACTCTCCAGTTCCCTGTCTGGCTCCTGTGACCAGTGTTCTTCACCCAGCAACTCTACCTGGCTCCTGCAACCCATGGCCAACAGCCCCCAACTCCGCCCTTTGGCTCCCCACCCAGCTCCTCAAACCCATGGCCTTCGGCCGGTGATTCCACACTTTAGCTTCCCACCCAGCTCCTGTGGCCAAAGGCTAGAAGTCATTGGCTCTGTCCTCCAGTTCCTGCCAGGCTCCTGTGACTTTGGCAGTCAGTGTCAACACCCTCCAGCTCCCCTGCCAGTTCCTGAAACCTACACACATCAGTACCCCAGATCAGCAGCACCACCCCTGACAGTGGCAGTACTGCCCCTGACAGTGGTGGCGGGTCCACAGTCCCTCTCACTGGAGTCAATTTGAGCTGCCAGTGGACCCTGCTTCCTAGATGCTGAAGAACTTTTGAACTCACAGACCTGATCAGTATTTGTGTCCACTGGGACAATTGGTTTGGAACTCTTGACCTGGGCCAATCACCCAGGGATCCACTAAGGTTGTACCCTGGTTGTGTTGTTGTGCAAGTATGGGATTCTGCCCTTCCAGTTGTCAGCTGTGGGGGGTCAGCAAGTCTTAGTTGCGTATATATCTCCACAGCTGAGATTTCAACCCAAAGCCACTGACTCACTAGGATTGGACTGAGACTACCTGAATACTGCTCAGCGCCATCCAGCCCTGCCACAGCAAGCATATTCCCAGAGTTTCAGGCAGTATTTCTGAATGGGACCTTTGTAAAGCTCTAAGAGAAAATCTGCAATCACCAGTCCCAGTTCTTTGGTAAAGGGCTGGTTAATTACAACTCCAGGAGCCCTCAATTCAATTTCATGTTGCCAGCTTCTCTAGCCAAATGGTGAAAAATAATCATGGGGTGGAATTAGCAGAAAAACTCTGCCAACACGAATAATCAGAGTAGATCAACTCCCCAAAGGAATGAAAAAGGAGACACAACAGAAGATCCCATTCATAAACAAATGGCTGAGATGTCAGAAATAAAATTCAGAATTTGGATTACAAATAAGATTAATATAATGGAGGTAAATTTGGAATTAGAAATTCAAAGAGCATTTCAAAAGTTGTCTCAAGAATTCAATGAATTTAAAGACAAAATTACCAAAGATTTTGACACATTGAGGCAAGAACTTGCAGCCCCCAAAGGTCTGAGAAATACTGTGGACTCTCTCAGTAACAGAAGGGAGTAGGCAGAAGAAAGGATCTCTGACACTGAACACAAAGCTTTTGAACACTCCCAAACACTCAAAGAGGAAGACAAGTGAAGAGCAAAAATGGATCATTCCCTGAGAGAATTGTGGAACCACTCCAAAAGAGCAAACACTCTCCTTATAGGAATCCCTGCAGGAGAAGAGGATTGTCCAAAAGGCACAGATACTCTACCCCAAGAGATAATTGAGAAGAACTTCCCAAGCATGGGAAGAGATACTTAAATTCAAATAGTAGACAGTTTCAGAACCCCAACATGACTCAACCCCAATAAAGCATCTTCTAGACACATTGTAATTAAATTGGCCAAAGTTACTGTGAAGGAGAAAATCCTGAAACCAGCCAGACACAAGAAAATCATAACCTATAAGGGGAAGAATATTAGAATGACTGCAGATCTTTCTGCTGAAACTTTTCAAGCCAGAAGAGGATGGTCATCGAACTTCAATGTCCTAAAACAAAACAATTTTCAGCACAGGATCCTGTATCCAGCTAAATTGAGTTTCATTTATGATAGAGAATTAAATACTTTAATGACATACAAACATTGAAGAAATTTGCCATCACCAAATCAGCTCTTCAGGATATCCCCAGACCCATCCTCCATAATGACAAGCATAATGCTCTATGACCAAAGTAAAGTCACTCTGAAATCCTTGATCCAAACCAAATTTCCACAGTGGTGAAAAGGTTCAAAAATGTCCACTGGACTTTCAAAAACTTTGCACCCCAATACCACTAGGCTTATCAATACTCTCGATTAATGTGAATGGCTTAAACTGTCCTCTTAAGAGGCATAGTTGGCTGACTGGATACAAAAACTCAGGCCAAATATTTGCTGCATACAAAAATCTCATCTTACCTTAAAGGATAAATATAGACTCAGGGTGAAGGTATGGGCATCCAGAATCCAGGCAAATGGAAATCAGAAAAAAAAGCAGGGGTGGCAATTCTATTTTCAGATACAGTAGGCTGTAATCCCCCCCAAAAAATAAGGTAAGACTAGGATAGTCACTTCATATTTCTTAAGGGAAACAGATGTCAATTATTAACATTTATGCACCCAACCAGGATGCTCCTCAATTTATAAGGGAGACCCTAACAGATACGAGCAATTTAATATCATCCAGCACCATAATAGTTGGATATTTTAACACCCCTTTGGCAGTGTTGGATAGATCCTCCAAAACAAAACTAAGCAAAGAAATTATGAACTTAAACTTCACCATACAACAAGTGAATTTAACAGACATCTACAGAGCATTTCATCCAAACAAAACTGAATACACATTCTTCTCATCAGCCCATGGAACATCCTCCAAAATTGATCACATCTTAGGTCACAAGTCTAACCTCAGCAAATTTTAAAGAATAGAAATTATTCCTTACATCTTCTCAGACCATCATAAAATAAAAGTTGAACTCAGTAACAACAGGAATCTGCATACTCATGTAAAAACATAAAAACTAAATAAGCTTATGCTGAATGAGAGCTGGGTCATAGATGAGATTAAGAAGTAAATTGCCAAATTTTTGGAATAAAACAATAATGAAAGCATGATTTATCAGAACATGTGGGATACTACAAAGGCAGTCCTAAGAGGGAAATTTATAGCATTGCAAACCTTCCTCAAGAGAATGGAAAGAGAGGAAGTCAATAACTTAATGGGACATCCTAAGCAACTGTAAAAGGAAGAGAATTCCAACCCCAAACCCAGCAGAAGAAAAGAAATAACTAAAATGAGAGCAGGATTAAATGAAATTGAAACCAAAAGATTTATTCAAAAGATCCATGAATCAAGGAGTTGGTTTTTTTTAAATTCAACAAAATTGATAAATCTTTGGCCAACCTAACCAAAAATAGAAAATTAAAGTCCATAGTATCATCAATCAGAAATAACAAAGGTGAAATAAAAACAGACACCTCAGAAATTCAAAAAAATCCTTAATGAATACTACAAAACACTTTATTCTCAGAAATATGAAAATCTGAAGGAAAGTGACAAATACTTGGAAGCATGCCAACTTCTTAGACATAATCAGAAAGAATTGGAAATGCTGAACAGACCTATATCAATTACTGAAATTGAATCAAGTATAAGAAATCTCTAAAAAAGAAGAGTCCGGGAGCAGACGGCTTCACATCAGATTTCTACCAACCCTTTAAAGAGGAACTAGTACCTGTATTACTTAACCTTTTCCAAAACATCGAAAAAGATGGGATCACTTGTTCTTTTCTTGCTAATGCACTTGAGTTCTCTGAGGATTCTGGTTATTAAGCCTTTGTCAGAGACATAACCAGCAAATATCTTCTCCCATTCTGAGGGCTGTCTGCTTGCTTTACTTATTATGTTCTTTGCTGTGCAGAAGCTTTTTAGTTTGGTGGGTGAGGAACTTGAAGAGAATCTTCTCCAAAGATGACAAGTGCATGGCTTATAGATATATGAAAAAATGCTCATCATCTTTAATCATCAGAGAAATTCAAATCAAAACTACTTTGAGATATCATCTAACACCACTAAGATTAGCACATATCCCAAAATCAGAGATGCTGGCATGGATGTGGAGAAAAGGGAACACTTCTACACTGCTGGTGGGAATGCAAACTAATATGTTCCTTTTGGAAAGACATCTGGAGAACACTTAGAGAACTAAAAATAGACCTGCCATTTGATCCTACAAGTCCTCTCCTAGGTATATATCCAGAAAACCAAAAATCACACTACAATAAAGATATTTGTACCAGAATGTTTATTGCAGCCCAATTTCTAATTGCTAGGTCATGGAAGAAGCCCAACTGCCCATCGATCCATGAATGGATCAATAAACTATGGCATATGTACACTATGGAATACTATGTAGCCCTAAAGAAGGGTGGAGACTTCACCTCCTTCATGTTTACATGGATGGAGCTGGAAAATATTCTTCTTAGCAAAGTATCTCAAGAATGGAAGAAAAAGTATCCAATGTACTCAGCCCTACTATGAAACTAATTTATAGCTTTTATA
>CAUYQV010069745.1:0-13682 GCA_963574575.1 Galagoides demidoff
TGCCATTTATACTGGGCCTCTGTTTAGCTATTGATCTGGTCTACCAAAGCACATGACCAGAAAATGGAATGGATTAAATGTTGCAAGTAGCAAAGTATGGAGATTGAATCTAAAATGCACTATCTCTATGAGAAGAGGATCATTTTCTTAATTATATTTTAATATGAGTTGGCATTTCCAGAACACACGCTGCTTATTGAAAAGTAACATGCTTTTAAAAAATATGTTAATACCATCCAAATGTAAAAGACATAATAAGATTAGGTCTGGCAACACCACGCCCACCAACACACACACACACACAGGGCTGGAGAATTCGGAAATTCAGATCTTCAATCAATCCTGGTTCACAGAAGCTTAATTGCACAGAACAGTAGGCGTATGCCTTTCCTTTATAAAACTACTTGCTCTACACTCCATAGCAATCTATCGGTGTGATTTGGAGGAGCAAAGAGTCAAGTTCACTGTACAACTCTTTCCCATACAACCACCATTTTCCTCTCCCATCCCAGGGGAAATGGATTGTCAGAATGGAAACAATCCTCATGATCCGGTCATGGCGTTAGAAACTTAATGCTCATACTCTGATGAACTGAGCCCCCATTTTGAAAGAGCACTGCAGGTCAGGGGTGGGCAGAGAGTCTCTACTGGGCAGTCAGAGATGGGGCCTAGACAGGAAGAGACAAAACTTAAAAAGGAGATGAAAGCAGGGTGTGAGTGGGAGGAAGCAGAAAGTGTGAACCCAGAAGGGATGAGAATAAAAGCCAAAGCAGCAGGAGAAATGTGTATTTTACACATTGTACAATCTTTTCCTTTGTGCTACAAGGTGGATAAAGAACTTTCACTGTCTTGGCAGAGTGTTCAGATGAAATGTGCAGTGATATAAGGAAGCCCGGAAAAAAGTGCTTCCACGGCAAAATTCTGCAGCGGCAACAAAGAACGATGACTCTGCCACCATCTGAGTGCTTACCGTGATCTAGGAACTGCAGGCAACATGCAGACATGTTTCCTACCTTCCAATCTTTAACAACAAAGCAATAATGTCATCATTCATGTTTCACAGATAGAGACCTTCAATGATCAGGTCATTTAAGTGACTTAAAAAAAGCAAGAGAACTCTTACCCATAGAAGTCCAAGACCCCCCCTTCCTTCACTACTTCATTTTGACAGATGTATTTGTCACATTCTCCTTTCACAGTATTTCTGTGACTGCATAAGTCTACATTTGGCACTTTGGTACTTTTAGGGCACAAATATTTTGTGAAGTGTTAGTGATTGATGCCCATTGCTTAATTTGCAAAAATGGTACGCTCCATGGTGGGTGAACTGCTTTTCTCCTCCATCCACACAGCAGTGATGAGGACAGAGGAGGGTGCTCCTGTCCAGGAGGTCCCATCACAGAATCTGTAAGCACAGAGATGGCTGCAGAGGTGGCCCTATGGCCCAACATGGTTCAACCAGTGATTATCCCTAATTATTTTTCTTTACCGTTTTCCTAAGTTGGGGGGATTTATTAGGGAAATATGAGAGGAAACATTACCGTGAGTGAAAGAAAACTCTAAAAATGCCCTTCCAAATCAAGTGCGGGAATAGCCCTGACCTTTCCAAAAGGACAAGAAAACTGACAGGTTAGCAGCAACATTCTTGAGCAGCTGCCTTGCCAGGATGTGAGCGTCTCAGCCAAGATGGTCCCCACCTCTTGCCAAAGGTGAAGCAAAGACAAAGACTGTTTATAGAACCAATGTAGAAGCTGCAGGAAGGAAAGTCTGAGAAAGAAGAAAGAAGAGCAGTTGGGAGGATGTTACCTAACAGGTCCAGGCTATGGGCTTTAAACACCTCAAGTACACTAACAAGTTGTTTCACAAAATGATACTAAGAAGGTAAAATGCCCAGCGTTATTTCTAAGAACTGCCCTGGACTTCGTCCCACATGCTACATCATAACCTCAGATGTATATGGCAGAGCCAAAGGGCCATAATCTAATTTTATTGTATGAATTTTTTTATTGAGACAGATTCTCACTCCCTTATCCTGGGTAGAGTGCTATGACATCATTGCTCACAGGAACCTCAAACTTCTGGGCTCAAGTGATCCTCCTGTTTCAGACTCCCCAGTGGCTAGGACTACTGGCACCTACCCCGACACCTGACTAGTTTTTCTATTTTTAGTAGAGACGGGGTCTTGCTCTTTCTTGTTCAAGTTGTTCTTGAACTCCTGAGCTCAAGGAAACCACCTGCCTCAGTCTCCCAGAGTGCTGGGATTATAGGCATGAGCCGCTGCAGTCAGGGTCATAATTTAAAAAGAGAGACAGAGAGAGACAAGAGTACACTTACGGATCTTTAAAGTTAGAGGAAGTTACTGAAGGATGCTGGAATCTTTCCTCTATGGGTCTGTGTTTTGTAAAGTCACTTCAAGGCAACAAAAGGCATGATTCTAGGAGTCCTTTGGTTGCTACTTTTCGAATTTTCTATTCTCCCCTCAAGAGCTGTCAACTTCTCCATTAGCACTGGGAGTCTTGAAGGACAAGACACATCACACAAGTTGAGAAAGCTCACAATTTTCAGCTAGTGATGACCTCAATATACTACTCCTGGAATACTCAGTTCTGGCAAAGCTCTCATTGTACCAGAGCCTCTGGTCCCATCGTGGTGGTCTCCTAAGAAAAAGCAACTACTTCCTCTTTTTTTTTTTTTAATGGAAACAGTTATAAAGGGGATAGCAATTATGAAATTGTAAGATCTAGAGCTTCCTGTCAATGTGATTCTAGGATATAACTGTCTGTGATTTGATCAAGAGAAATAGAATTTTCAGGCACTAAATGAAGAATGGAAAGAAGGAGATTTGGGGCACTATTTGAATTTCTAATTTCAACCTCTTTAAGACTAAGAATGCCCTCTTAAAGTTCTGCCACGTTGGTCAATAGTTTTTCTACTTTGCCTGTTAGCAATAATAATTTTCAGTCATTTAAAATAAAAAGAATACTGATTTGTATATAAGCAAACTCCTGACACAGGAAAAAATATGCATACCAATTTTTAAAATATTTAAAAATCCTTTAAATATTTAAATGCTATCTTGGTTTTCATACAAAAATACATAATATATGTTTCTTATTAAACAGAGACAAGTGGTAAGAGGAACCGGAAAGGAAGGAAGATACAAATAATGTAAATAAAATAACATTACACTTCAATTCTGTTTTTAAAATGTTTGAGAAAACACCAAATGTTGATTCTATATTTTAGATTGGTGGAAATAAGTTCTAATAGTGCTGGACCACAAAGTAGATAGAAAGAAATTACTCATTTTAAGTGTTCTCACCACAAAAAAAAAAACAGTAAATATGTAAGGTAGTACATATATTAATTAGTTCAATAAGCCATTCCACAATGTAGACACAGTTTGAAACATCATGTTGTATAAGATAAATACATATAATTTTTATTTGTTAATTAAAACAAATAAATGTAATACACTCAAATTTTCCATTCTACTTTGTTCTAGAGGAGGGTAAGCTTGTTTATAAAAATGGCAGAGTTCTGAGTGGCTCTTGTGGCTCAAAGGAGTAGGGTACTGGCCCCATATACTGGAGGTGGCAGGTTCAAACCCGGCCCTGGCCAATAACTGCAAAAAAAAAAAAAAAGAAAGAAAGAAGATAGCAGAGTTCTGCACTACTCTCAAGATTGAATTCCTCTTACACCTTTCCTTAGTCATTAAGTCAATGAAGGCAGCTGGGCTGTATTTGTCCATTGACATTGATATATTATATCATCACAAAAAGACAAGAAATCTTATTTAAGTTAAGGGGCATGGACTCCTGATCATTTTCATTTGTCCACCCTCCCTATTGTCAAGCCTCTGGGGCCACTTCCAATATAGCACACTATACAGAGGATCAAGTTTCTACTATAAAATATCAAGAAAAAAGTAAATATGGACCATATAATAGTTCTACTATATGTAAAGCCATAAGTATGAGTTTTTAAAAGACAATATGTATATTAAAGAGATGATATTTATCATCTATGGAAATATTGTGCAATGCAAGTCCATTACCTTATGTAATGTGAACTATCTACTACTACATACATAAGGAATTTGACGATGTTTTTGGGTATTAGAAACAAAATTTGTGAACGTTTAAAAAAAATAAAGGCACTATTTTCAAATTACTTTTTTGCTGCTTTATCTGTTTTGAAAAGTAAGGTTTGTTATAATTATGTTGTAATTGTTTCATATTGTAATATACCAACTTACACTATTAATACTTTGATTAGAGAAAAATTATGTTGTTAGAGGAGAATATAGTATACACATTAACGTTAAATTCTACCCAGTATTACTGTCAACAAATAATCATTTATTCAAGAAAAATATCAACATTTTCAAATTGTTTAAAAATATTTTGGATCCTTCTGATATTCAAGGAAGAATCTCAAGTGATATGAATTTTGCTTTCTTATGAATTCATTAAAAATATTAATCATTTAAAAATTAATTATTGTCATGCACAAAGATTGGGAAAGGAAGTGGCTACACCAATTTTATTTTCATCAACTATTTTAGTCTCACTGCTTATACTATTATGATTACCCAGATTTTTCCTTTGTAAGAGGAAATAAGATAATTTTGAACACATCCTTCCCAGAACAAAAAATAAAAATTATTAATATCCACAAAAAAATATGCTATCCTCACAAATAAAGGAACCTCATTTAAAGCAAGATGCTGAAGGAGGAAGACAAGAGCCAGGACATGGAGGATATCCTGGTAACAGGTTAATTTTAAATTAATGCATGTTTGTTGTAAAAAAGGAGCCAAATATGGAAGATGATGGACTAGAGACATCTTCTTACTAGCCACTCATGGTGAGACAGGAGAAAGAGAACTTTAGCCACCTCTGGCTAGGGATTCTATCCAAGAGATTCCAGGAGCACAATGAAAAAGTCTGGAGTTGAGGAAAATCAGTACAGAAAGCAAGTGCCTGGGTACAGGCAGGGGACAGCTGGTCAGCCCTCCTGTGGAGGACTGGGGACATGAAAAAGCTATTCAAGGACATAATTCCCTTCACAGTAGCTTCAATGAAAAAGAAATACATACAAAAAAGCAAAGGGCCACATTAAAAACAATAATGAAACTCTAAGAAAAGACATTGAGAGGAGTGGGAGCAGTTCATTATCCAAAGATTTGGTGTAGACAAATGTATAAAAGTCTGAGATTCAAGTAAGGAATTCAGGCTAGTGATATGCATTTGGGGGAACATCAGATTATAGCTAGTCTTTAAAAGTATGGGAATGGGTGGAATCAGCAATGGAGAGTGTAGCCTCACAGAAGGGAAAAAGATGTAGGATTGAACCATAAAATATTTCACTATTTAAGAGATCAGGAAGAGAAGACACTAGTAAGTGTGGGGATGTTATGAATAAGTGTCCAAGTAAAAAGTAGAAACAATACATTTAATACATTTAAAGTCCAAAGCAAGGAAATATTTCTGGATACTATAATTATTATGAGAGAAGACATCTTTGTAGAAAGATATCTTGGAGGTTGGATAGAATTTTGAGTTCCTATCTTATCTGGCTTCCGATACCTCATTAAGTGCAGATGTCAACCTGCATATTTTTGGATCAAGTATGGTACAGTGAGAGCTTTATGATACTTCAAGAACTCATTTTCATTTCTTATTTTGCTTTTAACATACATTTGAGGAAAGGCCAAGGGATGGAAAATTCTTTGGGGTAGGTATTATATAGATTCAGACTCACTTGAAGTGTCTTTGAATTTTCTAACAGATTCTTCAAAGATAAAATAAGAAAGTGCTCTTGTTTATTTCATAGCATGCCTTTCCATCACATTTTTATCTTCTCATCTATATGCTAGGGTGTCTGAGAGAATCTTTTAAAAGTCCTCTAGAAGTGAAGTTAAAAGAAGACTTTTAATCTGATACAAGTCTCTAGGCTCAGACTTTTCTTTAAGATCAGGGGATAGTTGTTCTCAGCCACTCAGCACCATAGAGAAAGAAGCAAAGAGAACCAAGGATAGATAGACCAAGGAGACCCCATGATGGGGACTTGAGAATAACAAAAATTCACACGCACTTATGTAATCATACATGCACACATAACTCAATGTCTATCCAACAGCTACAAACACCTGCTTTTAGAGGGTACTTTTTTCAGTTAAAGCTTTATTTTCAAAATACCAGTAGCACCAGATAAAATGTGATAGATGAGAAGTGAAATGAACATAGACAAAGCTATACAATGCAGACAAATCCATTAGAGGCAAGGATGCCTAGCATGGGATCCCCATGGAAAACAATTTATGGGTTTAATTCACTGTTGTTGTATTATTTTATAATTGTGCTGTGTCTTTCTCTAGTTCAAAAATATTTATTTTTTTCAAATATTATTTTTATACCAATGTATCTTATTTGAAATAAAGAGAAAAAGATCCTCAGAATAGACTCAATAAATAAAAGCATTTTATCACAAATACTGTATTTAAGCTCCTCATTGATTAACAACAACAACTCTTAAATAAGGAGTAGGCAAACCATGGCCCATGGGCCATATCTGGCCTACCACCTATTGTTGTACATAAAACTTTATTAATCACAGCATATCCATTTATTTGCATATTGTCTATGACTGCTTTCATGCTAGGAAGGCAGAGCTCAGAAGTTGTGACAGAGACCATATGGCCCCAGAGCCTAAAATATTTATTACCTGGCTCCTTATAGAAAAGAATTTGCCAACCTTTGTCTCAGAGCCTGTCTCACCACCCATATACATCTATTTTAGACACAGCTCTAACAAGTGATACTACTTATTCTTCCAGACTGAAAAACTAAAAGGGAAATGAACAAACATTTGTAAATGAAATAATTAACCTTCGTTCTTTTTTTCCTGACAGACACTGAGCATAATAATGGCCCTTGGCTAAGACTTTAATTGAGTCCTTACTAGAACAATTACTTTAAATTTTCATTTTTGAAACTAAAGATACATCCATAAAGAGATATGTGGTTCCTCTGTAATTCCCAGAAGGCTCAAAAGAGTACCCATTGCAATTAGAAAAAGAGCCCAGCACTGCCATACATAATAAGGTAACCAAGAGACTCTATGAAAAGACCAGAGCCTTAAAAATTATGAAACAGTTTGGATAACATTTATTTTTCTCCTCAATATAGATTTAGCCTATTGTTTGTGTCAATTAGTTTTATTCTTGGCAGATATGTATAACTGTGTCCTACAATTCTGATCTCTACTCCTTGAAAATGTGAGAGTAGTAATAGACTCAGTGACACTCATAAAGATGGAAAGGAGTCATGAAGACCAGACTTGGAGAGAACATCCATTTGGGGGCTAAACTACAAGGCACAGCCCCTCTCCTGGGTCTGTTCTGTATACGTTGGAGTGTTTATTTCCAGAAATGATGATTCTGTGTAGACTCATAGCATTGGTCCAATTTGGATTCTACTTAAAGAAATATACAACAGGAAGAGGCAGCTGGATCCTTCAGCAAAAGTACTTCCTTAGATAAGGATCAAATATTTTGAGAGATGGATAGAGGTCTTCAAAAACAGAACATAAGTAGGAACATCTTTGCTACAGAGAGACAGAAAAATGGAAGTCGGTCTAGAAATTAAGGTTGTGCCTGGGCTTTGTTGTGTAATTTTGGGTTGGAGGGGGTGGAATCTAGAGAATATTATATTTCATGCATAACTTTTGCTTATCCACTTTTCCTTTCTTTGTAGGGATAAATTGCGAAAAACTCAAATAGAACAAAACAATTGCTGAGGGTCACAGTGGTGCCCAGATGGCCAAGGTTACTTCAAAGGTGACCACAGTAATATTCAACAACAAAGTGTGTAGCACTTTTTCTAGGATGAGTTTACAAACTTAGTTGTCTGACTTCATATATATTTTTTTAATATTTTCATAAGTGGTAATCCCATGTTAATACTTTCAATTCAACCAGAAAAAAATTTTATCCAACCTGTAGTGGTTGGAATATGCTTATGTCTGAGGGCCTGTGTGGTGGTGCAGCCCACAGACGTGCTGGGAGCTGCACACTGAGGAAGAACACACCACAGTGAGCACAGTGATCACATGGACAGCTCTAGAGGTGCGTAAGGGACTAGCTTCAGATTTCCACTAAATACTGGAAGAGAGGAACCTCCAGGGGAGCACAGATAGAGAAGCTTATGTGGACGGGAGAGTGCATTTGTACCTGAGTTACACATGCATTGAGAATTACAAAGGTACATATTCTTCTACTAGTGAGGTTTTCGTGTGCTGATTTAATCTTCATTTAAAATGCCTAGAGTAAATTTACTTATCCCCTTCTGCAGATTTGGAAACTGGTGTTCAGAAACATACAAAGTACAGCCCAATCTGAAATTGAAAGCCATGTCACAATTTAAAGAATGAATGGCACATTCCTCATTCTAATATTACCTACACACGTGGTTGGGCCTCATGCAAACATCTTCGAGAGCTCGTCCCAATCCGTTTCACGTACATGTCTGAACACATTACCTTCACCTGCCATGCAATGCCAACTCTTGGTTATCCACTCTCTGTGATAATTTCTTCGGCAAAGCTTCCTAACCTTAAAAACTGCATTATAGCATTCAGTGCTGCTCCTGCAGCTGCTGCTGCTGGGCAGAGTGGCCACCCTTCAGAAAAGTAGACCCAGTTGTGAAGAAAGTGTTCTTCCAAAGTAGGGGAAGATCTTCCACCTCTTTCCCTTCCAAACTCAGATAATAATAAAGCCAAAATTGCTTCCTTGACTCTCTTGGAGAGCTTTTGAATGAAAATTATTCATTAGTGTATAGAGATCGATGCAGTTTATTTTTCACACACAATAACTTTCCTTAGATTAAACATTGGACACAATCCCATGGGTACTAAGCAGAGAAACAATCTAAATGGCAGGAATCATGCCGTGCAGAAAGCATGTCCTGAGTCATTTAGTATTAAAAAGAAAGAAAAAAACCTATATCGCTCATTGTCCCCTAAGAATATAATGGAATTACAGTTCACTATATTAACAGTGGTTGATTTCATAACCTTAAGGCACTAAAAGTTACAGCTCTACTCAGTATACTGTTTAAAATAATAAGGACATGTGCAGTCTTTTTTTCAAAACTTAATTCAAAATGCCACTAATAAAGGCTTAATGCGCAAAAACAATGAGCTTTAGCTATTGGGAAGTCAGTCCTGAATATGCTGCATAATGAGGCATCCAGAGAAAACAGAAACAGTATGATTTTTTTTTTCTGCACAAACCAGAGCACAATATTCACCACAAAATAGGAATCCAATGTACCATTGATTCCTAAGTTTGAAAAAGAAATATGAGCTCAATCCAAATAATTGAGGGAAAAATAACTAAATATAAGCAATCAATGTGTAGGTATAGAAAACAACTCTACTTGAGCTACAGATAGTATAGGAATTGAGTAGTATCCCAATGGGCATACTCTAAATTGGAAGGGAGTAATGGAAAGTAAGAAACAGGCATACCGTGGAAAGTGGTACTTCCAAAGAGGACAGATGGGAACTACTGTGGGACCATTGTCAACTATTATGATCCCTGATGAGAGGGCAACAAAAAAAAAGTTTAGTTTTATCTCCTTTTCTCCCTCAGATTGATTCCTGACGCTTTGGGGAGAAGAACACAGACCCCGATACAGGGTAACATATCTTAGGATGAGGTCAGCGAGTGGTACCTGTGAGCCAGATCCTCTCCACGGAATGTTTTGTGTTTTTATAGAGAAAGTTTAATTGACACACCCTCATTTACATACTGCCTACAACAGGAACAGAGTTGATTAACCGCCATTGGTAATGTGTGATCCTTTACAGAAAATATTTCTCTATGCCTCCTTTGAAAGTCAAAATAGAAGTGTGAACTCTACATCATCCTTGAGAGACTTGTCAACCTCAGGAAACCCCTAAACTGAAAAGCTTTGGCAAATGTATAATGTACAGATTTTGTCCTTGGAATCAGAAAACTAGGCTTGAGGGAACTAAATTCCCTGATGACTTCTTGGTATATCCAAGCTCATCCCATCTGGTTCCGAGAAGTTTCCTTGCCCTCCTCCCTATTATAACCAAGCATTTCTCAGTATATGCCATTCCCAATTCAATCTGTCCAGATTAAGGGAGAAACTTGGAAATGTTTCCAGTTGAATATGGAGTGATACTAATAACCTGAGTATTTCCTGCAGAGGACAATAGCTGCAAGAGCTAAAATAGGCACACATCCTGTGTGAAAATGGTACCTGTAAATGGACACTACCCTTTCCCCCAACTACGTGCCACACTTTCTCATCCTAATTCTAGAGCCAGGCTTAAAATCTGTGGCAGACATTAAATTTCCTCCTGCAAGCATTTAATAAAAATTTTATTTCATTTCACTACATATACAAAAGTCTTTTTTCCATTTTTCAAAACATTTTGCCATTGGTTTAATATACACCAGACTGAATTAAGAGTTCTTGGTGTGGTTTCTGGTCCTGACTCCAGCACTGAAAGTGTACTATCAAGTCTCTCTCCATCCTGGGAGAATGGAGGGTGGTGTAAGAATTAAGGGTGGAGACACTTGAAAGAGTCCACCTATGTTTAACATGGAAGAACAGCTTGAGGAGAATCTAGAGGCTGGGTGATAGTTTCAGAAAAACATCTCGCACTGAATAAATAAATATGTGTGGAGTAATTTATTTTTAACACAAAGCTATAATGTATAGAATATGTTGGTGTCTGTATTACAGCTTATATTTCCCCATAAATTGCATTGCTTGAATGGATACTGCTTCAGTCAGAATATCAAATAAAACTGCTTTGCTACAAAGAACAAAAAAAAAAAAAAATTTATTTTTTTTTTCCCCACAGAATAAGTATGTTTGAGAAAGGAAAGATAGTCCTTTCACTTGACCTGGTACCATTTTTAATCCTCTAACTTGCATTTGTTTTAAGAGATGACATCTTGCTTTGCCTTATGGATCAGAGTGCAGGGGTGCTGTCACAGCTCACCACAGCCTGGAACTCCTGGGCTCCCATGACCCTCCCGCCTTAGCCCTCGGAGTAGATGGGACTATAGGCATGTGCTACTGCACCTGGCTCATTTTTTTATTATTTATAGAGACAGGTCTCACTATGTTGGCAGGTGAGTCTTCAATCTTCTGTGCATTTTGCTCCCCCTTATGGCTTCCAAAATCATCCCTAAGATTAGGAAGGAAGCAGCCACTGGCCTTTGCCCCAGAATTTTACTAATGGCCCACTCAATTTTTCCGTTAGGACTAGTTATATAATTTTAGACCTTCTTTGCCTTTTTCCCTTTCCCCAGTATAGTTATTTTTTACTGTTTTAAGTTGTTTGCAGTTTCTTTTAAAAGGAAAAGGGAAAATTTTAAACTGTAAAGTTAAAAAAGAGAAAAGATTTGAAACACAAGTGCCTAGCTCAAGTAGCAGGTAAATGTAATGTTGTTCTTATTCTTTTTTAATTTTTTATATAATTTGTTATTTCAATTAATATGAAGGAACAAATTTTTAGGTTACCTTGTTTTCAGTTCTAAGGTAAAGTTCAAGTTGTAGTTGAGGCCTTGGCCCAGGGGGTGTGCTGAACACCCTCACATGGAGCACAGTAGGTGAGATCCCGCCACTCACCCTCCCTCCCCCCCCATTCCTCTCCCTCCTCTTCCTTCTCCCTTGCTAGACTATATTGTGTTCCAGAGGCTCCTTTTTGTTTTTCTTTTCTTTTTGATATAGAATCTCACACTGTCTCTTGTGTGAGTGAGTAGTGGTGTGACCATCACGGTAACCTCAATCTCCCAGGATCGTTTTTTCTCTTGTTTGCTAGAGAGGTGCTTTACTCCCTCTTGCTCAGACTGGTCTCAAATTCCTGACCTCAAGTGAATCTCCTGCCTTGGTCTCCCAGAGTGTCATGACTACAGACATGAGCCACCTTGCCCCTGCTATATGTTATTCCTTAAAGGAAATGACTTGGAGGATCATCTACAAAAATAAAAATAGATTCTTTCCCGGAGAAACAAAGACTGCAGAGCCCCCTGGGAAGGGATCTTTTCAGGAGGGGTTTCAGTCATAGGGACACCCTTTGATTGTGGTCAGCCTTCTTTAACCAAGGGCTCAACATTCCACATTGAATTTGTACCTTGTAAAAAACTGAGAAACATTAATATTATAAGACCTTACCAAATATTTTAATCCCTGTTCTTGCTTTCATCTATGTTTTATTATCTTCCTATTTTTTGTGTGTGTCAAATAATTTAAAAGGTATCAGTTAACAACTTATACAGAAAATGGCATTTACAGATCAGGAAGAACTTTTCCACCAAATCTGACAAAGTTGCAGGTTAAGCTTGCTGTAAAAAGCACCTGCTCCAGAGTTTATTTTCTCCCTTCTTTGAGGTTGTTGTCAATGGTTATTACTTTCTTGCCAGATACCCTTCATAAATGCAGACCATTATTTATAAATATGCAGATTTCTTCTTAAACTGAGTACCTGAATGAACTCTAGATATAAAAAGAGACATTACAATTTTCAAAGTACTATTTGCCATACACTGAACATGTATATTTTTTAGGTAGTATATCAAAAGCCTGCATTCCAGATATTTTTAAAACAGCTTGTTTTCACATGCACAGTTTTAGTTTAATCCCTTTCTAAAAGTAGCTTAACCTCATCCAACCTTTTGGTTAAAGGTGGCTCTGGCAAAAAATTACATATGTGGTAACATCTTTTCAACAGGTAAAAATATGGCTGACTTCCTCCTCCACCTGCCCCACAAACTGAACAGATGGATCAGAATTTCCTGCCCAACCCTTCGATTTACTCAGAGAGACTGAGATATGGATTCCATGAGCTCCAGGACCCGTGTGAAAAAGCAAAGCCACATTAAATTCGTGGAGAGCAGCTACATGGGAGGTTTAGGCAAGAGAATCACTTAAGTCCAAGAGTTTGAGGTGGCTTCGAGCTGTGATGCCATGACACTCTGCCGAGGGAGACATAGTGCAACTCTGCCTCAAAAATAAATAAATAAATAAATAAATTCGTGGAGAGCAAAAGAGACCAGCCTTGTGAATAAAGGCCTATCAAACTCATTTTGGAAAAGGATACTGGAGGAACATTGTTCCAGATAGAAGCCTTGCTTCTAACAACAGGCCCCTTAAGATCTGAGTGGATTCATCCAAACCCCTAAAACATCTCTTTAAGGACGGTCAAGTAGGTTTTAATTCCTTGCAACCAAGGATTCCGATTAGAGTAAATACTGATACCAAGGACATAGTAGTAGGAGAGAGACTCTCCAAAGCATGAATTTGTCTAGTTTTTTAAAATCGAGCAGAGAGAAGGCAGACAGGGCTAAGAAATTATCTGCAGTGTGCAATGGACATGACTAATTCGTTTATTTGTTGAAATGTGGCTGGCTGTAGGTCAGACTACAGGAAAAACACTTACAGGGACATGGTAGCAGCATATAAAGTAAATGCAGCTCTGCCTTATGGCATTTAAGAAAGCTTTAGAATGAAAAGATTTATTCTGGTCCATGATTACCCTGCTGAATGTAGGCAGTGAAAAGCAAGGTGCCCTCCCCAGTAGAAAGGCACGTAGGATTGTCATGGGAAAAAGGGTACAACAGAAAGGGCAGCTGG
>CAUYQV010069751.1:0-19229 GCA_963574575.1 Galagoides demidoff
TTTTCTTTTTTTTTTTTTTTTTTTTTTCTGAGACAGCGCCTCACGCTGTTCCCCTGGGTAGAGTGCTGTGGCATCACAGCTCACAGTAACCTCCAATTCCTGGGCTCAAGCGAGTCTCCTGCCTCTGCCTCTGAAGTATCAGGGACCACAGGCACCCGCCACAACACCCAGCCCACAATGCTGGTTGCAGCGTCATTGTTGTTTGGCAGGTGGGCTGGATTTGAACCCGCCAGCTCAGGTGTATGTGGCTCCTGCCCTAGCCGCTTGAGCCACAGGCGCTGAGCCCTATTTCAGTTTTCAAATGATCATCTGTCTCTAGGCGAGATTGCCAGATGAAGTATTTGAGACATCTTTATAGTATAAAACGTTTTTCTTGTTTATCTGAAATTCAGCTGTAACTGGGACATCTTGCATTTTTATTTGCTGCATCTAACAAGTCTATCAGTGAGGTGTCCATACATATGACATCTGTCCGGCTCATCCACAGGCCACTCAGATTGTCCTGAACAGGTTTTTTTTTTTTTGAGACGGAGCCTCAAGCTATCCCCCTGGGTAGAGTGCCATGGCATCACAGCTCATAGCAACCTCCAACTCCTGGGTTCAAGTGAGCCTCCTGCTTCCGCCTCCCAGGTAGCTGGGACCATAGGCGCCCGCCACAATGCCTGGCTATTTTTTGGTTGCAGCCATCATTGTTTGGTGTGCCTGGGCTAGGTTCGAACCCGCTACCTTAGGTGTATGTGGCTGGCGCCTTAGCCGATTGAGCCACAGGCGCCGAGCCATCCTGAACAGGTTTTAACATGCCCTAATTCTCCCGGTGCCAACAACCAAGCCTCACTGACAAAGTACTCAGATTTTCATGCCAACTGTATAAAGATAATATTGTGGGTTAATAAGGGTTTTAAGTGTAGCAAACATTTCTAACACAGAAAATAGTCCTTGGTCATATCATTACTGAGTTAGTAAAGAGTAATTAATGGTGTTAGACATTTATTCTGTAAAATGGACTTAATTATATAAAGCAATGTAATTAGCAGGCCATGTTGCTTTTAGATGCAAACCAGCAAATAGCAATATTCCAGTCAACTCTCCTGTTTCAGATTTCTTTACAAGAGATATATTCCAAGTCCCCAGTGACATCTGAAATAGGGATAGTACTGAACCCTATGGATACTGTGTTTCTCCTACACATACATACCTCTGATAAAGTTTAATTTGAAAATTAGGCATAGTGAGAAGTTAATAACTGAATTATGAGCGATTATGTCAGTATGCCACGATCACAATGCTCCCACTTTTGGACCATTATGAAATAAAATAAGGGTTCCTCAAACACAAGCATGGTGACTCCTCAACAATCAATGTGATGGCTGAGCCTTGGATACTAAGTGGCTAATAGGCAGGTAGTGTAGACAGTGAAGAGATGCTGGTTAAGGGGTGATTCAGAACCTGTGCAGGTGGGATCATATGACATCATCATGCCGCTCAGAATGATGAAACCTCAGAGAATGAAATTGCAGGTAAGGGGCAAGTCAAGCTGCTTTGATAGATTTAGAAAAATTACCTGTTATACTAGTTAAAACCCAGTATGAAGGCCAGGTGCAGAGGTGAGCACCTGTAGTCCCAGCAACCCAGGAGGCTAAAGCAGGAAGATTAGTTAAGCCCCCGAGTACAGGGCTGTGGTGAGCTGTGATGATGCCACTGCAAGCTAGCCTGGGACACAGCAAGACTCTGTCTCTGAAAACAATGACAACAAAATACCCCAGTATATTCTCAAGGCACTTGTTTGACTATTTTGGTTTCTATGAGAGGGTGGTGGTGGTATGCAGGAAGATAAAGAGAATATAAGGATGCAAAAGTCTTCCATTATCCAATATATTTTGATAGAAATAGGTCCAATCATTTTGAATGCCATCCTTACTGTTGAAAGGATTAAATGAGATAATCCATAAGAAAGCTGAGAAGCGTGTCCAGTGCAAAGTAAGTGCTCAGTGTAGCTCTCATTTAAAAAAAATCCCTGATGGTTTCCTTAGGATAAACATCTGAACATAGTTTCCTGGGTCAAAGGGGATGCACACGCTCCTATAAAACAACACAATAAAACTGTTTGATCTCTTGGCTTTATATACACTCCAAATATTTTTTCTCCTTTTGTAATTAGCTTTTAATTAATTAATTTTTTTGAGACAGAGCCTCACTCTGTCACTGTGGGTAGAGGGTCATGTCATCATCGCTCACAGCAACCTCTAACTCCTGGCATCAAGAGATAATCTTGCCTCAGCCTCCCTAGTAGTTGGGACTACAGGTACCCATTATAACACCCTGCTAATTTTTCTATTTTTAATAGAGACAGAGTCTCTCTTTTGCTTAGGCTGGTCTCAAACCCCTGAGCTTAGGTGATCCACTTGCCTTGGCCTCCCAAGGTGCTAGGATTACAGGTGTGAGCCACCGCACTCACCCAAGCTTTTAATTTTTTAAAATAGTGTTTTTTTCACTATGCCAAAGGCTAAAATTTTTTGTGTCCTTATCTATGGAGTTTTTATTATGATTTCTTCTGTTACCTTTCTGCTTAGAAAGATTTTCCTTGTCCAACAATGAGATAAATACTTGACAATATTTTTCTCTAGTATTTTATTGCGTTTTTATAGTTAAGCCTTTATTCTACCTGGAATAGTTTTGGTGTATTCTCTGCCACAAGGCTCTAAATTTATTTCCCCCCAAATAGCTACATTATTTTCCAAATGCTATATTATCTCTCCCTTCTATGTATTCTGTCCCCTCGGGGTGGACCAAACCCCTTTTTGGTGACAGCAAGAGTAAACAAGAGGCCATGGGGAAGGAAAGGAAAATGACCCAAGCCAAGTCCTAAAAGAATCACCAACACCTGGGCGGTGCCTGTGGCTCAAAAGGGTAGGGTGCCGGCCCCATATGCCGGAGGTGGCAGGTTCAAACCCAGCCCCGGCCAAAAAAAAAAGAATCACCAACACCTAAAGAATAAGCCTGGTCCTAATCCTGGGTTCTTCCTGTGAATAGTGAGAAAGATCAGAAATAGGAGAAGAGGAAAAAACACCTGCCTTCTTTCCACTGACAATAACCACCAGCAGGACTGATAGTAGGTCTGCAGGCCCCAGGAAGCCGGCAAGTGTGCAGGGTCGGCAGGATCCTGGTGAGTTATGATCCCAGCCCAGCCCTTTCTGTTTTCGATCTCTGCCCACTGCACAAATTGCCTCACAAGTCTCTTCTCAAACCCTAAGAGGAGTCAGTTGGATGAGTTGGTCTGTCTCTAATTACTGTCTGTTTAATTTGATTCTGGGTTTTAGGATCATTAACATGAGGAGGAATTCTGAGGCACAGAGGAGGGGCCTGCACAGTTGGGCCAGCGGGATCCTCCCTCCCCCCTCTTGTGTCCTTGGCTTCTCTTAATCGTGTAGTTTCAAGAAGGTAAAGTCTCAGCAGTGCCTTCCCCTATCTAGTCTGTTTCTGCACGTCTCCCAGTATACTCGGCATTTGGAGAGTGTGGTTCATTGTATATCTGAATATCTTTTTCTTCCTTTTGAGACAGATTCTCACTCTGTCACCCTGGGTTGAGTGCAGCGGCTTCATCACAGCTGACAGCAACCTCAAACTTTTGGGCTCAAGAGCTTCTCTTGCCTTGGCCTCAGAGTAGCTGGTACTACAGGCACTGCCACATGCCTGGTTGATTTTTCTATTTTTAGTAGAGATGGGGTCTCGCTCTTGCTCAGGCTGGTTTTGAACTCTTGAGCTCAAGCCATCCACCTGCCTCAGCCCCCCAGAATGCTAGGTATGAGCCACTACACCTGGCCTTAAATATCTTTCTCTTACCTACAAAAGACAAAATGAAAACTTAAACTATTTTTCATCACAGCCCCCTTCCTTCAAAGCTCTATAAATGTTACTTCATTTTTTGGAGGGGTCTGGTGTTTTGGAAAGGTATAGCGTATATTACTCTCCTAAATGCTTGTAGAAGCCCTTGTGGAATTCACAATCGGACGGAGACGATATTGGCTGTTTGTGATGAAGGGTGTAGCATGCTGTGCATTTAGTCTTATTTTTCATGCTTACTGTCTCTTTCATGAGATTTGGGGAGCAGAAAAAACAAATGCCTGGGCTCAGTTCACCCTTGGTGAGTGGAAGTTACTGTGTCAGGAAAGGGGGAGGGACAAGCCTCGGAAGACAGTTCACTCTGTCTTGGTGCCACACGAGATTAACCCTGGGCTAAGACTGAGACTTAATTTCAGCCTAGAAATTCCTACCTTCACTTTCACAACTCAGGGAGCTGTCACTTGAGATCCCTGCAGAGAGGGAGACGCCTCCTCCAGAGGCGTTGTCTGGTTGGTGAGCAGAGTTCTTCCCTTTCAGCGTTCATCTAGTGACTGAGAGTTGTGGGCTCTCCATTCCTAAGAACGTTGAATTTTATTTGTTTCGAGATAAACATGTCTGAAGCGAGAAATCCCAGCCCTTAATTTCTTTTCAGTCCTTAATCTTAATGCCAGGACTCGACTCATACAGCTTCATAAATCTGCGGCGGCTGGAATAGCCTCTCCCGACCTGCCAATAACTTCCTAAACACACATTTTTCACGGAGGTTTTTCAGAGCCGCGCTCTTCACTGTCCTCAGAAGGACATAACACGGCGCAGATCCAGTCAGATACTTGTTGGTTTGGTTGATGAGGCTGAGACTTCTCCGATCTCTTGTTTGTAAAAATCGAGCTTGTAAAATGGGCTTCGCCGTCTCTGGGCAACCCGCTAGTATTGATGGCTTTCCACTATCAGACACATAAACATCACGAGCAACGCTGTGCCAATTCGAGCAAGCTACTGCGTTCTGCTACCCGGGAATCGCCCACGTTAAGTCAAGCAGCCCCTGATGCTCAGGGTTGAGAGCGTCTGAGCGGTTTGCACCGTCTCTGTGCGCCCACAGATAAGCTCCCCGCCCCCTTTCCGTGTCTGGCTCTCCAGATTTCATTATCAAAGAGGCAGAGCCCGCGGAGAACTAGACAGGCAGCCAGGCACGGTTTTTCCCCTTGTCGTCCTTTGTCAGGCCTTTGTTCCGCCCCTGGCTGCACTCTAACCGAACCACTCACTGGGGATTCAGAGGAGGGGACTGGGCGGCGGGGCGGGGCCTGCCGGCGGCCGGGCTCGCCCGGGGTTGCGCGTGGCCAGAGCCCGGAGCCCGCCGGCGGCTGCACACCGGAGCGCAGGCCCCGCCGCACCGACGCCGTGGTGGACGCCAGCGGGCGCAGCCGGGGCTCCGCAGCCAGAGCCTCACCGGCGGCCGCCGACCGACGGACAGGCCGACGGACCGCGGCGCGGAGACCGCAGGACGGAGGGACAGCCGGACCCGCAGCGCCGGCCGGGGCCGACAGCGCCATGGACGGCACGGACAACGCAACCCTGTTTCTCGCCACTCTGCTGCCGGACAACTACAGCCTGCCGCCCAACGCCAGCAGCCCGAGCCCCGGCACCGACTGGCCCCTCGCTCCCGCCTCCAGCGCCGGCCTTGGCCCCGGGCTCAGTCTCGCGCCAGGTCCCAGCGTCAGCTTCAGCCCCGGCGCGACCCCGACCCCGACCCCGGAGCCGACGACCGGCAGCCTGACGCTCGCGGGTGGCGCGGCGACCCACGGCCCCTCCGCGTTCCCTCGGCCCTGGGCGCTCCCCGGGCCCCTGTTCTGGGACACGCCGCTGAACCACGGGCTGAACGTGTTCGTGGGCGCCGCCCTGTGCATCACGATGCTGGGCCTGGGCTGCACGGTGGACGTGAACCGCTTCGGGGCGCACGTCCGCCGGCCCGTGGGCGCGCTGCTGGCCGCGCTCTGCCAGTTCGGCTTCCTGCCGCTGCTGGCCTTCCTGCTGGCCCTCGCCTTCAAGCTGGACGAGGTGGCCGCCGTGGCGGTGCTCCTGTGCGGCTGCTGTCCCGGCGGAAATCTCTCCAATCTCATGTCCCTGCTGGTGGACGGCGACATGAACCTCAGGTATGAGGCATGGTGGCTGTCCCTTCTCACTCCAGCCAACCCCGTTCACAGCCATGGGTTCAGACGAAGGAGCGAGGAAGCAGAGGCGGCTGGCATAAGGCATGGAGCAGGGAAGAGGAAAGGGAGTATTTGTCCCCCACACCCTCCCCCGGGCTCTACAAGGCAAGGCAGACCCGAGAGTATGTTGCAGGGGGAACCATCTAGGCGACAGAGCTGCTGTGAGGGCCGGGATCTCATCCCCAGCGCGGCCCATCAGCTCTGCCATCGTCCCGAGTGTTGGGGGACCCACCCAAGTCTTCAGCCACTGAAGACAAAGAGAAGGGGAACTAGGACTCTCTGTAATGTAAAAGCAAAACGGGGCTGTTGGCCCTATGAAGAAAGTAATGTCCTATACTGTGCTGTGCCATTGAGTTCAGTCCAACAAGTAGCTTTGATAAAGCCGCTTTATCTTGTCTACCGTTGGGGGTGCCTAGGAGCGTGAAAATGAAGCAAAAAACACTCCTTGCCCTCAGAAGCCACCAGACTCAATAGGCCTTATAAAGCCTGGGGCCTGCCTCTGGTTCCTGTTTCCTTTGGGCTTAGAGGTGTTGCTCTCTTGGCACTCCCCTCGGTGAAGTAAGTTCTCCCCACGCTTCAGCCTGGGGGACCTGAGGGCTCCTCCTTTCCCCTTTCCCCAGCATGTAGGAAGAAGCTTGGCTGGCTTTTGGCTCAGGCCCGCTCAGATTCCCCCCCATCTCTTTCCTGCAGCATCATCATGACCATCTCCTCCACGCTCCTGGCCCTGGTCTTGATGCCCCTGTGCCTGTGGATCTACAGCAGGGCCTGGATCAACACCCCTCTGGTGCAGTTACTACCCCTGGGGGCCGTGACCCTGACGCTCTGCAGCACTCTCATCCCTATTGGCCTGGGCGTCTTTATTCGCTACAAATACAACCGGGTGGCTGACTACATTGTGAAGGTAAGAGCTTCTTCCCTTTACATATTTGCTTCCACACCCCACAGCTGAAATGCTAGGAAGTCTGGGGAGAGGGGAAAGGAAAAGGGCTTAAAAAAAAGTTTATGCAACACAGGTCTTATCCACCATTTGCGATTCCTAGAATGGTAGCTTTCATTAAAACATAGCTTACAGAAAACCAGTTCAAGAGAAGTATCAGCACTCAGGGTGAATAAACGGGTCGTGGGGGAAGGGAAAAGATGACAGTCAATTGAACAGCAACACGTTCCACTATCTGTAAATACTAAAAATCAAAGCAGATTAAATAAAATTATTTTAATAGAATCTGTGCAGTATTTTAGAAATGCGTTACTATATTTTCAATAGTGGAACTTAATTCTGAAAAACCCTGTAATAGGTTCCTTCAATTTTTAAAACATATGTTGCCACTAATAAGACTAAAATAATCAAAATGTTACATTATAGCCCTAGTTCTCAACCTTTCTAATGCTGCAATGTATTTTCATTGTTATAAAGGGGTCGTGATCCACAGGTAGAGAACCCTTACATCACAGTAATACAATAGAATACACAACATATTGGCTTTGAAGCACAAAATAAAATTGAGGTCCTGGATAAATAATGTAGATTATATTGCCATTACTAAATTTGTGTTTCTTTTTCCTCCCCCATTGCAATATTTGATATGACTTCCAAAGCTAGTGAGAGGATGAGGGATTTCTATTATTTATGCAATATTTACAATATTGCTTAAATCTTTATAAATTAAGCTTTCTTTGAAAACTCAAAAATAATGATGAAAAATAGTATGCAGTGATCAGGATGTCCATTTTAAGAAGTTAACCAAATGCCTAATGATTACTGTTAAAATGCACAGGCAAATTCCTTTAGTCAAATGAAGAGAAAAAGAGCTGCACCTGTGTTTCAATCATGTAGATTTAAGAAGCCATAATCTTTTGTATTTTACTTATATTAATTTATTTTCTAAAGTAATCTGATTAAACAGAGGAGCCAACCTTTATTAATATGAAATGCAGAAGATGCTTTTCTATACATATATTCAGTCCTGTGTAAAAGAAAACCTGCTCCATAACAAACATTCACATGTAAACCTATCATACATAATACATCCAAAGAGAATCTTAAGATGCATTAAAAACTTATTATTCATATTCCTTAAGCTATCACTATTAGTATGATGGCATTTACTATACAACCCGAGGAATTCTACAATAAAATCAACCAAATGAGCTATTTACCCACTGAAAATAGAAAAAATATATTTAATAGACAAGTCAATAAGATTGGCTGCCTTTGAGTTTAAGGAGAACCCATCTCTATTCTTTAATTAGCACACTATTAAGATAGTTTATGTGATTGTTATACTTTTGTGAACACTTTAAAATGAGCATCTGATCATTCAATATTAGTGCTCAACAAATGACTTAAAGCAGTTCAAAGGGACTTTGAAGCCAATATTTTCAAAATGAAGCATCAGATTTCTCATCAATACTTTCAAGTGTGACATGCGTTGAAATTTAATATAATAAATGTTTTGATTTATAAAAGTTTTGTTTCTACCAATTATACCTGTGTAGTATGTGCACTTTATGTAATAATTATTTAAGCATCCTCTGGGGTAGAATTTTTTACCAAATACATTTTTTTTTTTTTTTGAGACAGAGCGTCAAGCTGTTGCCCTGGGTAGAGTGCCATGGCATCACAGCTCACAGCAACCCCCAATTCCTGGGCTCAAGTGATTCTCTTGCCTCTGCCTCCCAAGTAGCTGGGACTACAGGTGCCTGCTCTGGCGCCTGCCACAATGCCTGGCTATTTTTTGGTTGTAGCTGTCATTGTTGTTTGGTGGGCCCAGGCTGGATTGGAACCTGCCAGCTTAGGTGTATGTAGCTGGTGCCTTAGCCGCTTGAGCCACAGGCACTGAGCCATAAACTTTAATTTTTAAGGGTATAAGATATATGCCAATCCCATGGACTGCAAAAAAGGGTTTCCTCCCCGACATCTGGGGAACCAGAAGCAACATTTAAGCTGTTCTTTCTGAAACTCTATTCTCCTTTCCCCACTTAAAAAAAATCTCTATTCTCCCTCCCCATTAAAAAAAGAAAATGAGTTAGCTACCAATATGAAAGAGAACAAGGAGAAGAATTTGTAGGCTTCCACCTCACTATTCACACAGTCTGTTTTACTTGAATGAATGAAACGTACCAGTTAGAACATCAAGGTGACACAGTTTATGCAGAAGTCACTTGTGTTATATTTAAAATTCTTCTAATAATTCCTAAGCATCATTAGAAACTTATGGGTGGGAGTTTTCTAATGAACAAATAAAAAAGGGTGGAGTTTCTAAATTTCAAAGAACTCTTCACATCTTTACATATAGTCAGAACATGCAGCTCTGTCCTGCTATTCTCAAACTGGCCTTTCTGCCACAACTCATCAGAAGCATGTCCATGTCTCCTTTGCTTTGTGCCCTTTTCCAGTCTGCAGGAGCAGGGATTTTTGTTTTAATATATAAAACGTATGGAAATGAAAGGTTGCACAAGCAAGATTTTTTTCCTCTTACATAATCTAAGAGTAGGCAATTGTTTCAATCCTCTGCAATACAAAATGTTGAAAGTGAAAAAGATCACAAAGTTTTATAAATTTATAAATTTTGTAAAATCTATAAATTTTGTGATAAATTATTTCATGTGTAAAATGAGAACAAATTTCTTATGGAAAACATGGGTCCCTATATAGGGGACTCTGTTCATCAGATCATACCTGGGGTACTGGACTCAGTTCTAACTGCCCCATTTTTAAGGGGTACATTCGCAAATTAAATGCATTCTCAGAACAGGCAGAGCACCAGAAAAGAGTTATATGATTGGAGCTGAAGGTCTAGGGATAATCTGCCTGGAGGAGAGTATCCTTCCCCTTTAAACTTCTGAAGAGCTGTTTTTCAGCTGTTCTTGAGGGCCAAGATCCAGGCCAATGGCTTGAGATGATAGAAGGCCCATTGTCACTGGACATAGGGCTGAGCTCCACACAATTATAGACACAGTTCTGGATGCTTCCTGGAAGAAGGGACCTACCCATCTTCAAAATATTCCGCCAAAGATCTCCATTTTGTGTTAGGGGTCAGACTAGATGGTGTCTTCTGCCAAAAGCTTGGGTTTCTCTTGCCTGAATTCCTCTCCAGCTGCCTCCCTTCTGATGACTAATCTATCCATTTTCTGTGACTAGGTTTCCCTGTGGTCTCTGCTACTGACTCTGGTGGTCCTTTTCATAATGACCGGCACTATGTTAGGACCTGAACTGCTGGCACGGATCCCTGCAGCTGTTTATGTGATAGCAATTTTCATGCCTTTGGCAGGCTACGCTTCAGGTTATGGCCTTGCTACGCTCTTCCACCTGCCGCCCAATTGCAAGAGGACTGTTTGTCTGGAAACAGGTAGTCAGAATGTGCAGCTCTGCACTGCCATTCTCAAACTGGCCTTCCCGCCACAGCTCATAGGAAGCATGTACATGTTTCCCTTGCTTTATGCCCTTTTCCAGTCTGCAGAGGCAGGGATTTTTGTTTTAATATACAAAATGTATGGGAACGAAATGTTGCACAAGCAAGATCCTCTAGAGGAAGATGAAGATACAGATATTTCTTATAAGAAACTCAAAGAAGAGGAGATGGCAGACACTTCCTATGGCACAGTGAAAGCAGATAATTTAATGATGATGGAAACCACCCAGACTTCTCTCTGAGCATGGAGATACATACACAGGAGCTTCTATCTTGCTGAGATATTACTCTCATTTATGGTCTGTGGTAGTCCATGTGGTTTATGTAAAAAAATAACAACTGGTTCAAGTTATCATATGTGTAACAGATATTTATGACCTTCCCATTACAAATCAATGTTGTAATATCATTCGCACCTGGGACAGCTCAGGTGCGGCCTGAACTAGTTAAAAGTGCTTTTTGGTTTTTACAGTTACCAATTTCTATGCCAGCTTTAAATATAGAAACTGTTAGAAAACAGGGTCTTGGAAATGTAGAATTTTGGTGTATTATCTTATGAGTAAAAACAAACTCTTTGTAAAGCATAATCGAGTTTAATGTAATTGTTTTTAAAAAAGTATGTTTATTCAACTTCTAAATACCTGACAATGTTGAATGTTGACCTGTATTCAGAAAAGTTCCAAAACGGGTCAATTAAACAATGAAAATAGTGTTTTATTGTCTAACCACTATCAAACCAGAGAAAATTGATGTATTTGATTACTTGATCTGATATCTGCATATTGGTAACGGACAACCAATGCCTAATGGACAAAGCATTGTCCTGAATTTACGTAAACTCATCCCAAATCAGTTTATCTTCTAGACGATGGTTTGGTGAGGCAATTTTGTAGAACAGCTATCCACCCAAAATAAGCTAGCCGGTAGCCAGGTCCCAGGTGGGAGGGACGCACGCCAGAGAAGAAAACAATTAGCCCAGATACAGATGCCCTGGGGCCTTTCCCAGGCACTTACTGGCGGAGCTCAGCGGGTGGACTTCTGTGAACAGCTCTGAGAAAAATCAATCTGAAGTGATAGGCTGGGCCCCCAAAATTTCTCAAAAATTTTCAAAAGTAAATTTCTTTTCTCTGACAAGCCGGAGACACCCGCCTCTGCCATCCAGACACCTGTACAGTCAGGGTATGGGGATCACCTGGCTCAGCTAATCAGATGATAATTCTCTCGTGTTGAAATCCTCCTTAACCCCGACAGCTTGCTCAGTACTTCCATGGCAGAGAAAGCCTTCTTCCCAGACCATCTAAGGGTAACTGCGCCGATCTCCGTGTGTGGAGGATTTCCGTAGTGGCCACCAGGAACTGGCCCTCGGCGGGGACACTAGGCGGTGGCTGGAAGGGCGCCTGAGGCAGCGCCGCGCGGCTAGCGCTAGTGGGGCGGGGGCCCCGCGAGGGCCCGGCCCGCCTCCGCCCGGGCGCGTCGCTATTTAGGCGGCTGCGCGGGCAGGAGAGGTCGGAGCTGCGCCCATGGCTGCCCTAGGGGACGAGGTGCTGGACGGTTATACATACTCCGCGTGCTCCCCCTGCTCCTTCCGGTACTCCTACTCGCCGGCCGCCAAGGCCAAAGTCAAAGGAGCTGGCGTGGCGAACCGGGGCTGCCCTCCCGCCTCGTCGTCCTCCGCGGCGGGGACGGTGTCGCCGTCCTTCTCGAGCTGTGGTCAGCAGACGGCCTCCAAGTTCTTCGACAGCTACCAGCGAGCGCAATTCATAGCCCTCCTGTCGCAGGTGAGCCCGGGCGTCGGCCCGCGCTTCTGCAGGGCGGCCAGCTGCGACGCGGCGGTGCAGGTGAACCCGCAGAGCGACGCCTCAGTGCAGTGCTCCCTGGGGTGGCGCACACTACCGCGCAGGGCCCGCGACTCGGGTCCCCCGGCCGGCCCCGCAGCCAACGGCGCGTCGGGTGGTGGCGCGGCGTCCCAGCAGCCGGCCCGCCGCGGCCGGGAGCAGGGCAGCCCCCCCAAGGGCGCCCCGCGGCCCGTGCGCTTCCCGCGCACAGTCGCCGTGTACTCGCCGGTGGCCTCCCGCCGCCCCGCCGCCTTGCTGGAGGAGGCCGAGGCTGCGGCGGGCGAGCAGAGGTCTGGGGCGACAGAGGGAGAAGGTGGGCCGCCCCCGGCGAGGCTGCAGGGTCCAGAGGAGGGAGAGGCAGCGGTGAAGAAAGCGTCCGGACGGCCGCAGGCTGAGGACGACGACGAGGCGCAGGCCGCGGGTCGGGCGAGCCGTGAGCAGGAGGCCGGGGAAGGCGATCCCGCTCCGCCGCCCGCGCCCAGCAGCCCGGAGCAGCCTCTGCCAGCGGGCAGGCCCCGGGACGGCAGCGACGGAGGGGACGGAGGGGAGCCGGCCGCCGCTGGAGAGAGGTCGTCGCTGAAGAGCCCCGAGCAGGGCAAGGAGCGCTTGGGATTCCAGGTGAGGCCTGGCTGGGCCAGGCGCGTAGCGGCACAGGGGGAAGCGTGGGTCGCCCCCGGGTGCCCAGCCTAGCCCTCGCCTGGGGCCGTTGGGACGCGCTTCCCCAAGTGCGGGCTCCGGCGGTGTTCCCGCGGTCGCTTTCCCCAGTAGGACAGCCCCATCGAGGGTAGGGTGCCCCGCGGGTTGGCCGGCGGACCCACCTGTGGCCCTTTCACATGCTGAGTTCAGGCACGCTTGTCCTACAAAACCTGGTACTGGACCACGCATTTGGACGACCCGAGACGGGCAGAAAATCGGAAGGCGACCTAGCGGGTGGGAAAGTCTGTCCCCAACAGTCACACTAAGTGTGGCGAGACCGTCAGCTGCCAACTGCTGGGATCCTGCTCACCCTCCCTGATACTTCCCTGCATTTTCTGAGTTGTCTGCTGCGAAACTGCAGTTCTAAATTGCTCGGGAATTTGCCTTGTTTCTTAAAGCCCTCCCTCACCCCAATCTGACACTAGGGCTGCTGGGCTGCTGTGTCGCTGCAGGCAGCAGGACCACCCCTTCAAGGCCAGGACAAACGCAGAGCAGCTGTAACCCAGGAACTGGGGTCATAGCCAGTGGGAGGCCGCGGCGGCCTTGGTGGTCTCTTGCTCGGCCATCACCGGCAGGGGCGGGGCGTTTCGGGTGGGGATGGGGCTGCCGCGGAGGGGGCCGCTGGAGTGAATCAAGCGCCCAGGGCTTTGCGGCTTGGCCAGGCATGAGCTGTGCTCTCCAGCAAGCCCCAACCTTCCAGTCTGCTCACCCTGTGAAATTGCGTTAAGCACTCTTGATAGTTCCTTCTAATTCTTTTATCTTTTCACTTTTTATTCTAATTCTTAAGGCCTCTATTGAAAACTTATTTCTCACTGGGGGGGAAGAAGGGAAGCCTCAGGGCTTCCCCACAACTTCGATAACTAGCCCTACAGCTTGGTAATTAACAAGCAGCATAGAGAACTTGATCTTGGGTGGATGCCTTAAAGTATGTTAGGTGCTGATTTTATTCCTTGCCTTCAACTTAGTAACTTCCATATCTGTACGTATATTCCAAGATCAGAATTTGTCCTCCAGAAAACCCTCAAAAGAATTCCAAGTTCTGGAGGGCCCTGGGTGTCTGGCTTTTCCGTTGCCTGAAGGAAAACACACAAGGCTGGTTGACAATGAGCCAAGTTAATCTGGTACAAACGTTTTTTTTGGGGGGGGGGCCTGTATTTATTTACTTGACTATGTTAGCTACTGTACTATAGGGCCTTACCCAAACCTATAATGGAAGAGAGCAGAGTCTGGAACGGAGATGCCAATTCTAAGATCTTTTCTTTTTCTTTTCTTTTCTTTTCTTTTTTTTTTTTTTTTTTGGAGACGGCCTCACGCTATCCCCCTGGGTAGAGTGCCATGGCATCACAGCTCATAGCAACCTCCAACTCCTGGGCTCAAGCGAGTCTCCTGTCTCCGCCTCCCAAGTAGCTGGGACCACAGGCGCCGGCCACAACGCCGGCCATTTTTTGGTTGCAGTCATCATTGTTGTTTGGCGGGCCGGGCTGAGGATTCGAACCCGCCACCTTAGGTGTACATGGCGGGCGCCTTAGCCAATTGAGCCACAGGCGCCAAGCCTAAGATCTTTTCTAGTGTGTGAAATGGAGGGTAACTCAGGGGTCAAGTTGGTTGAATTCTGATATCCTGTTGTTCAGTTCTTAGAACAGAAATACGGCTATTATCACTGTAAGGACTGCAACATCCGCTGGGAGAGCGCCTACGTGTGGTGCGTACAGGGCACCAACAAGGTAAGCAATTCTGCATACCTGACATCTTCCTGGCATGAGTGTCAAGGGATTCTTGCTCTATGTTTGTCCTCTCTTGTCACAGGTTTACTTTAAACAGTTTTGCAGAACTTGCCAGAAGTCTTATAACCCTTACCGAGTGGAGGATATCACCTGTCAAGTAAATCATATGTTTTGCATCTTGTCTGAGTTGGGTTGTGGTAGAGGGCTTCTGCTCTAGTTCTTAGGTGGATTTCAAAAAAGGTTAGGTTCCCAGACCTTGGCTTTGGGGTATGTGTTTTTTTTGGCTAGGAGTTATAGGAATAATCAGCTAGAAAACAGGGCATTGGTTTCCTCCTGCCCTTGCCAATCTTGGCCATGTAAACCTCTCTTGCAACTGTTACCTGACTTACAACATGGAAGATGCTTGCCTTACCAGCTAAGAGGAAACAAACTGAAAAATAATTTTTCTAATAAGGGAGTAGAAGTTTGACTGTTTTACTCAAATGCTTTTTATGATATACTCAGCATTTAGTATGAACAGGCAGGAGGTTAAAGTTTGTCTTGCCTGAGAACTCAAAGGGATGCTTTGTGGGTGTGGGTGGTTTTTTTTTTTTTGGTCTAGGGCTGGGTTTGAACCCCCCACCTCCGGCATATGGGGCCAGTGCCCTACTCCTTTGTTTTAAGATAAATCTAAGTTTCCCAGTTGTATGGAGGGTTAACTTGTAACACTGCTTGCTGTTAGCACTGTGCTAAAGGGCTTAGTGTTCAAGAGGAAAGGAGTGAGTAAATTTGCCTATCATGGAACAGCTAAATGGAGCTTGAATTGCCAGTTGAGACAGCTTTAATGTACTGGATTCAGGCTGGATGGTGGAAGCATTAACGCCCTAGGGTGGTAGAGAGACTCTAAGTATGGAAGACCATTTATTATCACTTAGATTAGGCCGGATGCGTTTCTAAGGTAGGGGGGCTTCACTCTGGGCTTTCATTGTTGAATTCACCCTTTGCTGCCCTTAATGTTTCAACCCAACCATATAGCACGGCAGTGTGGACCACCTGCTGTTCTTGTCATTACTAGGTAGAGGTGTAGACACAAGTACAAGCTTAGTCTGTTCACAAAGCATCTAAATTGACAAAAATAACTACATCCTAGGAAGGCACCAAGCGCTCATCTTGTCTGTGCTTCTCACTTTAATTTCTTTTAGAATTGTAAACAAACTAGATGTTCCTGCCCCGTAAAACTTCGCCATGTGGACCCCAAGCGGCCTCACCGTCAAGATTTGTGTGGGAGATGCAAAGGCAAGCGCCTGTCCTGTGACAGCACGTTCAGCTTCAAATACATCATTTAACAAACGTGAAAACGTCCCGAGTGGGTGCTAAGGGAGCAGATGAGTGAGCTTTCTCTTCTCTCTTCCACCTCCTTCAAAACACTTCATGAAAGGTGGTGTATCTTGACAAAACCAAATAAAGATATTGCAAAACAACTCATAAACTCCACAATCTGTCTTTAAAAGTCTTAAAGCTTATCTGTGCTGACAGCCCGGGCCTGCCACTTTACCCTTAATGCTGGTTGATGGCATATGGTGGCCCAGGCTGAACTAGGTTGTAGCTGCTTGAAACTTAGAGGCTCTCGTAGACCATGAGGCTTACTACTTGGGCAGGTCTGTGGGCTGAGGCTTATTTGTAAGTTGAGTGAATAAAGGCACGTTCTTCTGGAGGAGCTGCAGGGAGAGCCAGTCTTTCATGGTATGAGACCTGAGGAGGGAATCTACAGTCAGGACCCTGAATGGGCCAATGAGGGAGGTCAGCGTTTCGGTGCACAGGTGACCTTAGGAGGTACAAAGTGGGAAAGGAACCTAGGAGAACTCACCTGATGTGTTCAATCACAAGTATGCTGCAAGTAAGGCTTGGAAGGATAGCTGTGGGCAGCTTAAGATGACTTTATGTGGACTTCAGATGGTAATGTGCTCAAAGCATTAACATGTAGGCGTCTACAGAAAAGTTAGATGAATAGCTTTAGCTTTGACTCTTAATGATCTAATCTGCACTATATTTGGATTCTCATTCTAACTGCATCTTCTGGGACACTGAGGCGCCCCCCTATGGGAACACCCAGTCAAGGGTGGGACAGAATTGAGTCTCAGGTGATTGTAATGAAATTGGAGTTGCAGGGCCAGTGGTGCAATTACAGAAGCCACACTAGAACCAGGTGCTAATATGCCTTTTCCTAATATTCCGCTTAAGTTAACCCTTACTAGCTCAGAAGGCCATATTAGTCTGGCATCTTAGATGCTCAGCTAGAGTCAATGGAGACCAAAGGGCCAACAGTGGGTTTGGAGACTCTGGAATCCTGGCAAGGGGAGAGGCCCCTAGGCCAGGCTTGTGGAAAAAAAAAATACAGATGCCTAGGCCCATTCCAACTGAATCACTGACACTTCAGACCCTCTGAGGTGTTGCATATGGAAAATCAGACCCATCTTGTTAAACACAGATGTGGGCTCTGCCCTTTGGGGTGTCTAGTGGGTCAATGGCTGTTAATCTTTGTAGAAATGGGAGGTGGAAGCTCTGGCATGTAACTATGGGGAGCTATTTAAGTGTCCACAATAGGAAGGGGATTTGACTTAGGTTCAGCAATGGCCTAATAGAATGACACTTCAGCTGAGCTCAAGTATGAATGAGTTAAATTGGGCAAGAAGTTTTCCCAAATAAAGCAACACCACAAGCAGAGTCCCTGTAGTAGGGAAAAAAAAGAGACCACCATGGAGGATATTCTGGAGGCTTTGGTCAGTATTGGTCTTCAGTGAGAATCCACTATAAGGTTTTATTTATTTTTTTGGCTTTGCATTTTTTAATTTTTATTGGTAGAGATGAGGTTTCACTATGTTGTTCAGGCTGGTCTCCAATTCCTGGCCTCTAGTGATACTCCCACTTGGCCTCAAGTGCTTATGAACCACACTGCCCCAGCCTTGGGTAAATTTTTGAAGTATAGTATATTTACTTTTTTTTTTTTCTTTTCTTTCCATTCCTGTTCTGTTCTATTTTTGTATGTGTGTGTGGTGTCGTAGCTCACAGCAATGTCAAACTCCTGGGTTCAAGGATCTTGTGTCAGTCTCCCAAGTAGCTGGGACTACAGGTGCCCACAACTCCCAGCTAACTTTTCTGTTTTTAGTAGAGATTGGGTCTCGCTTGCTCAGGTCAGTCTTGAACTCCTCAGCTCAAGCAGTCCCCTCACTTTGGCCTCCTGCAGTGCTAAGGTTATTAGGCATGAGCCACCACAGCCAGCCTTTTGGTCTGATTTCCTATATTCTTGATGTTCTAGCATCTTGGGTCTTGCTAACTGGGGACAGACCACCCCTCCCAGGGCTAGCCAATTCTTTTTTTTTTTTAATAATTATTTTTTATTAAATTGTAATTTTGTACATTTATGGGGTTCAGGGTACTGCTTCAATATACAATGTGAAATGTTTACATTGAACCAAGTAACACAACCATCACAATTATACTCACTTCTTAATAGTTTTGAAATGTACCATTGCATCATGGACATTAGGTGAGGTCCCCCTTCTCCCATATCCCCTTTCCCCACTCCTCTCCCTCCTCTTCCCTTCTACTTTATGGACTATAGTTATGTTTTGCCATTTGTATGATTGTGTAGGTGGTTATATATAGATTTCATACTAGTTTTGAGTACATTGGATACTTTTTTTTCCCATTCTTGGGATACTTTATTAAGAAGAACATGTTCCAGCTCCATCCAGGTAAACATAAAAGATGTGAAGTCTCTTTCTTTTTATGGCTGCATAGTATTCCATGGTGTACATATACCATAATTTGTTAATCCATTCATGGGTCGATGGGCACTTGGGCTGTTTCCATGTCTTGGCTATTATGAATTGGGCTGCTATAAACATTCTGGTGCAAATGTCTTTGTTTTAAAATAATTTTTGATCATCTGGGTATATACCTAGTAGAGGAATTGCAGGATCAAAAGATAGGTCTACTTTTAGTTCCTTGAGTGTTCTCCAAACTTCTTTCCAAAAAGGCCATATCAGCTTGCATTCCCAGCAGCAGTGTAGAAGTGTTCCCTTCTCTCTGCATCCATGCCAACACCTGTAGTTTTGGGATTTTGTGATGTGAGCTAATCTTACTGGAGTTAGATGATATCTCAAAGTGGTTTTGATTTGCATTTCTCTGATGATTAAGGATGAAGAGCATTTTTTCGAATGTTGGTAGGCCATGTGCCTGACTTCATCAAGGAAGTTTTTGTTCAAGTCTCTTGCCCACATAGAAATAGGATTATTATTATTATTTTTATCTTTCTTTTTTTTATTAAATCATAGCAGTACATTAATACTATCATGGGGTACAGTGTACTGTTTCTGTATACAATTTGAAGTACTTTCATCCAACTGATTAACATAGCCACATAGCCTTCATGTTATTTCTTAGTTATTGTGTTAAGACATTTATATTCTACATTTAACGAGATTCACATGTACCCTTATAGGATGAACCATAGATGTGATCCCACCAATCACC
>CAUYQV010069755.1:0-27094 GCA_963574575.1 Galagoides demidoff
TTGAGATTCCTTGAACAGTGTTTGCTGAGCCTACCAGAGTTATCACTTAGGTTTCTGTTCACTATTCAATTCCAAAGACTAACTCTGATGTGATGACATGGGAACCATGGTTCATGCTGACATCACCAATCTATTGGGCAATGTCAACAGCCACAAACACTGAGAGAAGACAGAAGTCCCTGTGGTCACCCCAAAGGGATATCAATAATAGCCACTGGCTAATATTATCCAGCTAATAATTATAACAGATTATAACTATACGCTTTGACTAATACAGAACTTTGCAGAATAACACTTAGATTGGTTAATTACCAACTATTAACCTATGAAGTCCTAGAAATATAAATATTGAAGTAGATATAAGCAAATATGTATATATGTGTGTACATTTTTTTTTTCAAATTTTACTACTTTAGCTTTACTTCAGATTTTACTTCAGCTTTTATTTTGAGTGGCTCCTGGTTAAAGGTGGCAAACTGGTCTAATATAATTTTATTCTTTTCCTCCAAGACTCCACTTAAATGAGTACAAAGGCACGGGTCACAAAGAGATTGGAAGAAAGAATATTTACAAACAAGACATTTCAACACATTTCTTGGTGTTGTAAAATGACTGGAAGTAGAACCCCAGGAATATAGGTGTAGCAAAGGAAGGGGTAGAGAAGGCTCTAGAAACAGGGGTTCAGTTCTAGCACGGAATCAGAACAGCTAGATCCCCATCCCTCTGCTCTGGGCAACACTCATACATCACCAGGACCCAGCAGCCCTGCCTTGGGGAAAGACTGGCATTGGGGATTCCCAGGGAAGCCACTTAATGGCTCCCGGCCTGATCACCCTTAACAGAGGCCTCTGGTCTGGTCCCCTGGGGGACAATGGTTGGTGTCCTGCCCAGGCCCCCATTTTCAATGTGCTTTTCCTGTGCAGCAGACAGCAGCTATGGCTCTTTCTGGAAGGTAGCGCTAGCTTTGTTCTTTCATGAGAAGAGACAGAAATGCCCAAGAATGTGTTTCTCCCTCCTACGGTCCCTCCCTCCAGAGACCCTTAACCACTGCCTGATGGGTATGGTGTATAAAATGCCAACCCCCACTGCCTCAGGTGGGGACAACTCCAAGGCTGACTTACACTCCAGAGCTCCCGCAGGCCCCATAGGATCAGGCTGTAGCACTTTATTTGAATGAGATCACACCCTTGCTTGATTTTTTCCCCTTCCCTTCCTGGTGTCCCCCAGGACCATCTCCTTGATAAAGCAGCTCACATACACAAGAGCCCTCTTCTCAGCGTCTGCTTCATGGGAGTCTATCCTGAGACATCTGCAGACTGTGCCAACGGATGCTGACCTTCGGGCCGGCTTCAGGGTCACAGGCCTACCTATGCATAGATAATCACTGATGACCCGACATTTGCTGAAAACCTCCAGCAGGAAAGGGATTGATCAAAATAAACAGTGAGATGTAAACAAGTCCACTGTAATTCCCCAAGTAGAAGAAAGAAAAAGGAGGGGTAGTAAGAAAGGGAAAAATTAAACTCAGAAAGAAGGGAAGGTTCACTGTGCAGATATAATAAATGAAACCTGAATCATGCACCTCCATAAGCACATTCTCTTTACTCCATCAGGGGAGCCTCATGCCACATAAGGAGCTGCAGACAGATGGATAATTACCTACCCACCACCGTGCAGCTCTCTAAGCCTGCCCTCTCCCCAGCCCCTCCCAACCCCCACATCTACCCATGAAGAGTAATTCTGAAAACAGCCTGCACTGCCAGTTAGTACTATGTTGTGTCTGACAGGGAGCAGCTTAGACATAATAGAGAACAAAATCCCGAGCCCCTCACCCTCCACTCTGCCCCACACAGGCTTCAGATACCCATGTGACTCGATGTAATATGCACTTTTAACACCAGCTCAACGCTGTCTCCAGGACTAGCTAGCATCTATGATAGCAGTAATGAGTTATGTCAAGTCAAAAGTATACTTTACAATTTATTTCACACACACTGTGGATCTTTTCTCCAGGTTATGGCACATTTATTTTGGCAGGCTAAAATAGTTAAGAACTAACTGGATGCAGACGCCTTCTTTCCTTAACAAATTTTAATAGAGAGTATATACTATTAAAGATTTTGGTCCCAATTTTCTAGTCAATTCCCTTCTTGCCATCCCTTAAATACATACACAATATCCTTACTATAGAGTAACATGTTCATCAACACTATTTGGAATAAAACACACACATACACTTCTGTTAATTACAGCATCCAGTTTCCATCCCCTCTTTTTAAGAAGAAAAACTTAAATGTACATATTCCCTAAAATTCAACTTCCAAAGCTCTACTCACTAAGAAGTAAAAAAGGAACTGTGTTTGAGGCTTTGCTCTTCAGAAGATGTGCATGATTCTTCCATACATAGGGGAATACAGATTAAAAGGTACATTCTACGAGGTCCTCTTTACAGCTAAATGCACAGACTTCTGGCCCCTGTGTGAAATTCTTGGGGAAAGCACACTGAAACACAGGGATGCTGGCAGCTGAGGCACAAAAGCACTTCAGCCAGTCCAGAGTTCCCTATAGTGACAGAAATCCCAAGGGAGCAAAGCTAAATATTTGGCTACTTTAGTTATTCTCTAATAAGCTCTTTTCATGTGGAAATCTCGGTTTTGTTTTGTCTGTTTGTTTTTCCCTTCTGTCATCCCTGACATTCTTTTCCTTTTATGGTTAATAGAAATAGGGGGAAAAACTTTTAAGGCAAGCATCTCAAAGCTCTTCCATTTAATCACAAAATGTTGACTGGATCATCCACAAAGGTTTACTTGAGAATAAGCAGAATTTCTTTTAAAGATGGAAAAATAGGATGCATAGGAAAGCAACATATTCTTATCCTCCTTCATTCCATAAATATTTATTCATAGTATATGCATGTGTGTGTGTGGGGGGGGTGGCTATTCTATCTACATGCTACTATTCTTCCCAATGTTAAGGGAAATGTTAAAAATACGTGTGGATGAGTATATATGTTGGAAAGATGAGATGGAAAAGGTGAGTATGAGCTCTGGAATCCGAAGTAGTATAGAGTGCTGTGAGAGTTAAACCCTGTGGTTGGCAAACTAAGGCCTCTTTTTGTACTGCTTAGGCTCTACAAAGGGTTTTTATAGTTTTCGATGGTTGAAAAAGTCTAAAGAGGAATCAAAATTTTGTAGCATGTGAGAATGATATGAAATTAAAATCTCAGTGTCCGTAAATTAACTTTTATTGGAATACATTCACACTCATTGGTTTACATATTGTCCACAGCTGCTTTTGCACTACAAGAGCAGAAATGAGAAGTTGCGGCAGACACCATATGGTCCATGAAACTTACTGACTATACAGAAAATGCTTGCTGACCTCCGGTTTACAGGAAGGAGACACTAGGGATTTTGATGAGGGAGTCACTTCTGCTTAATGTCATTGCGAAGGAAATGACGTGTCTCCCTCACTCTTTGATAGCCCTTCGTATCTTCTTTGACCACTGTGGCCCTGTGTGGGAAGAGATGGGAAGGGCAGGTTTAATCAGTCCTCCTTGCACTGCTGGAGAAGCTGAGGCTCAGCCCACTATGGGGACTTAACACTACTGGTGGCTAGTAATGGCCACCTCGTATTCCAACTCATCCTGAGCCCTTTCTACCTTATAGTGCCAAGTAGGATGTTGACACAACAGTGCTATGATTTGGATGTGATTTGCCTTTGCCAAAGCTCATGTTGAAATCTGAACCCCAATGTGATTGTATAGGAAGGAGGGGCCTAATGGGAAGTGTTTGGGTCATGGAGGCAGATCCCTCACAAACAGATGAATGCCCTCCTTCAGTGACGAGTGAGTTCCTGCTCTTGCAGGACCATTCCTGCAAGAATGAGAGCTGGTTGTCAGAACCTGACTGCCTCAGTTTCTCTCTCTTGCCTCCTCTCTCACCATGTGACCTTTCTGCACACGCCCATCCCTCTTCTATTTTCCCTTATGAGCGGACGTAGCAAGAGGACATTACCAGATGCAACTGCCCAGTCTTGAATCTTTGAGCTCCAAAATTGTGAGCCAAATAAACCTCTTCTCTCCTTGGCCCTTTTGTATAGTCATGGAGAGAACCTGAGAGTCTCAAAGTCCTGTCTCCAATATAAGTTCCCTCCTGATGTGCTTACGAAGAGTAAAGATCATCATGAGAAGTCAATGAGTTAGTCATGGATAGCACTTCGCACAATGCCTGGCACTGTGCAGTCATAATGTAACTTGTTTTTAGTTACTGGATGGGAACCTGTGGGGCTTTTCAAAAAGCAATTGATACGTTCTCACAATAGACAACTAGAAAGCCATAAAGGACCCAGTCGCACTTGAACGCGAGATTAAGTTAGACTTTCATATGAATGAACACTATGGAAACATTCCGTCTGTGGAACAATTTCTAGCTCCTTTAGGGCAAAACTCTCCCAGGTATTAGCTTAGTAAAAAAAAAAATCCAAAAATAAAATTTCAAGTTATTTGTATGAAAAATGGATGTAAAAACTATGTTCACATCTGTGAAGAAATATATTAGGTTGAAATTTAGAATTAAGGAATTGAACTGAGCATCTAGAACTCCACGGCCTGAGAGACGGCAGCTGGGGAGAGAGGCGGGAAGGAAGGACAGGCAAGAACTGTGGGGAGAGATGAGCAGACCTGGGAGGAATCAGCCGGCAACAAGGTCGGCCCCAGGGACTCAAATTGGTTCACAAAGCCAGGAAAGCCACTAGATTTAGAAACCAATCCAATCAACTTCTCCATTTTCCATTTTCCATGCTAATAACTTCGTCTTTGGGAAAGAAAATGTCTATTCAAAAACAAAGTTTCCCTTTATGATTATTGGGACATCATATACCCATACCACCAAATATCTTAACAATTCGAACAAACTAAAAAAAACCCTTTTGACATGAAATTATTTCATACTGTAAGGAAATAAGCACTCTTCTGCAGACCGTAATGCAATAGAACTGTGTTTTTCTTTTTCAAAATGCAAGTCAGGATCCATTAATGCTGAAATCAGTTTAGTGGGTTAGCAAACATACAGAAAAGAATAGGATAGAGAATATCAGAGTGGATTACACATAATAAAGGACAAGTGTTGTTCAGTAAAACAAGTTTTAGTGATGCATGTGTATGTTTACACACTGATTTATATTTCTAGGCTATCGTGTAAACTGTATTCTAAGAATCATCATCAAAAATGTGTAAAAGCCACCGTAATAAAGTATTAATTCACTGCAATAAAGTTCAGTATAAAAATCCTAACTCTGCCAGACATGGTGGCCCACACCTGTAATCTTAGCACTCTGGGATACTGAGGCCAGTAGACTGCTTGAGCTTAGGAGTTCAATACCATCCCGAGCAAGAGTGAGACTTCATCTTTACTAAAAAAATTGAAAAACTAGTTAGGCATCATGGCCGGTGCCTGTAGTCCCAGCAACTGGGGAGGCTGAGAAAAGAGGAGCACCTGAGCCCAAGAGACTGAAGTTGCTGTGAGTAATGATGATGCCACGACACTCTACCCAGGATGACAGAGTAAGACCCTCTCAAAAAATAAAATAAAGTAAAATAAAATAAAATAAAAATACTATTTCATTTACTCACTTTCTTATGAGAGATAGAACACAACTATAGCCCAGGATGAAGGAAAGAAATGGAGTGGGAAGGGAGGGGAGTGGGGAGGCTTGACAGAGGGAGGATAAAAGGCAGGACCACACCTATGGAGCATATGACAAGGGTACAAGTCAAATCTGTGAAGTGTAGAACATAAATGTTTTGGCACAATAATCAAGGAAATGAGGTGAAAGCTATGTTGATTGGCTTAATGTAACCATGTCAGATTATATATATATATTAAAAAAAGCACATTGTACCCCAAATATGCATGAATATATTCATGATCTATGTGTATTTGACTTAATAAAATAAAAAAAATCCTATTTCATTCAATAGTCAAGTTAGGGGGTGATTACTCTTAACACAAGATTCCTTAAATGACAAGCTTTTCCTCTGCTTTTAAAATATGCTATAATTTATAGAAAAAAAAGGAACTTATATATACCTTGTCAAGTAGACTTCTTTAAAAAGTGTGTCTATTAATAAATATAGAATTGATATTAAAACAAAAAGTATATCAAGTCAAAACCATAAATGATGACATTATTTGTAATAATGGCCTACCAACTCCTTCATGAAATAAACCATTATTATATTTTTCACACTAACTGTGCATTAATTAATCCACCATGGAACAGAAGAGGAGGCTGAAGAGGAAATCTGGTGGGCAGGGACTGGTTTTACCACCACCGCACTGGGACAACCTCCCACAATCCCCTTAGATCTACAAAAAGAAGATAAGATTTCTGTTCTCCAATAAAGCACATTTCAGAAAAGCAAAACTTGCCTCATGTTTGAATGCTTACAAAATCTCCCATAGAATGGGGCATTCTCTTAATTTTTTTCCTCTGACTGCCAAAAAAGGAAAGGGCTTGTTACTTCCAAGAAAAAGGAAAAATTCAAGTAATTCATTCATGCTGGGTGTGATGGCTACTAATTTTAAAGGGAGAAACCGTGATAGAAACATATTACCTGGTAAGACTGCAGATTTCATGCAAAAGAGGTATATATTTCAGAGGTTACTTGAGATGATTTGGAGAAAAAGACCTGAAACAGCCCCAATCAATATAGAAAGGGACATGTAGAGAGGTGAGGGGATTGAAATAAGATAAAGGACTGACTGAACGAATGAGTTAAGGGAGCCGAGATTTAACACCAAGTTAATATTCCAGAGGTCAGGCTTCTCCATTGCCTGAATTGGATGTCCTTATACAAGTCACACAGACGTGCTCGTGAGGAAAGAAAAGAACATTCCTGTGTTACGTGAATGGGTACCTAGGTTTTGGAATAAAGTTTGTAGTGGCATCATGCAGAAGTCCAAGCAGTACTGTATCTTAAACAAGAAAGACAGAAGCGAATATGCCAGAAGTGACCTACTGACATCCGAGACTCTGAAGTCAAAAAAGCATACGGAAAATTTAAAGACAAGATTTCGCAAAATGTAAGAGTGGAAGGATGTCATATTTCTGAATTATTCATTTTGTGTTATGTGATTTTAAATGTAAGCAAGTAAAATTAATAACTTAAATACAAGTAGAATTCCTCTCTTTATACTCCTAGAATGTGCAAGTTCAAGTTGGCATTAAGAACTTTAAAAAGGCTTCTGTAAAACCTTTTCACTGAAAAATTGAGGATACACCTTTAATTGGGCGACTACCTTACATATGGGCACATATGAAAATCTGCATCTCAGAAAACTGAGTGAGAGTTTTCAGTAGTTGGCCTGTGAGTGAACTGAACTGCAGGCAGGTGTTATAGATAGTACATTAAAATCCATAAATTAAAACACCTATAAAGTGCTATCAAACCAATTCTTCTCCACTAAGAAATTCTTTATGACATCTCTGTGCTGTGTGGAACAGAGGTCGGTCCCATGTCCACTTCCGAGGGCCACTATCGCTTTGATTGACAGTTCTGTATACACCAACAGCTTCCCACCTGCAGCTGCCTCTTGCATCTCTGCTTCTCTATTCGAGGGCTTTCTCTGGTGCCTCTGGAGCTTCCTCAGCCGGATACTGACAGCCCTAAGGTGTTGGGGATGTACTGCCCCCAGGGGAAATGGTGGAGGAATACTCGTTTCTCCACTGCTTGGTGGACAATTCCGAGACTGGCAGAGCCAAGCCCCAGGTGTCCACAGAGGTAACCTGCTCATTGACACACATCTCACTGGCTTTCTTCCATTCCCTGTCTCATTTTCTCTACTCTATCACTTCTGTTTCTTGGGTTTGCCTCCCAAATAGACTACCTGGAAATAGACTACCTGGACTAAAGTCCTTGTCTCCAGGTCTGCCCGGCATAAACCACTGCAGAGCATGTGGTGATTTTGCATCCTCTTTGAAAAACAACTAGCTGTTTGCCAAAGTCAAGGTAAAAAAAGCTTTACCCTCATTCTTTCTAGCTGAATTACTTAAATCTTTGGAAATGTGTCATCCATTCCTTTCGGTACGTGTTTAATGATCCCCAAAGAGTTTTTCTGTGTGTTGTAGGATATACCCAGATAAACTAAACAAAGGTCTAGCCTCAAGGACCTTCCACTTGAGAATGAGACATGAAATATGGAGGAAGAAAAGAAACCTATTATTTAAAGAATACTCAGACCACAGAAGAGTGATGCGGAAGTTCCCAGGAGAGGGCCTACTTCCAGCTGACTAGTATTTCATCACTGCCAGCCAGAAGAACAATCCCCCCTTTGGTAACCCCGGTACTGTGAGCGCGGTGGCTCATGCCTGTAATCCTAGCACTCTGGGAGGCTGAGACGGGTGGATTGCTTGATCTTCTGAGACCAGCCTGAGCAAAAGCGAGACCCCCATCTCTACTAAAAATAGAAAAACTGAGGCCAGAGGATCACTTGAGCCCAAGTTGGAGTCTGCTGTGAGCTATGACATCATTGCACTCTACTCAGGGTGACAGTTTGAGACCCGGTCTTAAAAACAAACAAACAAACAAATCCAGTACTGACTTATAGCCCAAATGTGGTACATCAGGTTATGGCCTTGCAGATGACCAATTCAATACCAAAAGGCAAAGCATTTTATTGCATAGACAGTAAAGACATTTATTGCATAGAGCTCCATAGACAGGAGCTCTGTTTAACAGGTGTGATATCACACATCCAGGGGAACCAAGGAGGCTTCCCTGCTGTCCCTGGATCATGCAAAATACGTTCCCACCTCGGCCCCTTCACTCTTGATATTCTCTCTACACAGAAAGCCCTTCCACTAAATATCTGTAGGCTCACTCATATCCTTCAGCTCTCGCTATTCAATGCCATCCTCGACTGTCCTGCAGAAAATAATGTCACTACCCCACATACTGTCATGCTCTAGTGCCTTCCCTTTTCTATTCTTTTTCATAGCACTCAACATCACCTGATATGTATTTGCTTATTTATTTTTATTTTTTATTTTTGAGACAGTCTCACTTTGTCACCCTCAGTAGAGTGCTATGACATCACAGCTCACAGTAACCTCAAACTCTTGGGTGTAAGTGAGTCTCTTTCCTCAGCCTCCTGAGTAGCTGGGACTACTGGTGCCTGCCCAGAACGCCCAGCTATTTTTTAGGATGAGGTCTCGCTCTTGCTTGGGCTGGTCTCAAATCCATGAGCTCAGACAATTCACCTGCCTCGGCCTCCCAAGTGCTGGGATTACAGATATGAGCCATTGCGCCCCACTTATTTATTTATTCTTAATCTCCTCCCACTACAAGGCCTATGATATTAAAGACTTTTTCCTCCTGCTACATCCCTTACACCTAGAATAGTCCCTGACCCAGAGAAGGTGTTCAGTGAGTATTTATTGAAAAAATGAATAAATTTCATCATTGCAACCTGAAAATCATCATTGGCCACAGTTGACATTCCATAAAATTATTTGGAAACATGACACAACCCTGTAACTCATGGGTCTAAAGGGTAGGCAATCATTTTGTGAAAAAAGTAGGATTTCTTCTGGGAAATCTTTATTATATATATCAGGTATGAATAAATAAAGGTTTTGATTATGTAATGAACTTGTACAGACCACGGAATGTAACTCATTCAATGACCATTGTGTGAATAAGAAAGAAATCCTGAAATTTTAGATCTTAGGTACTATACTTAGCTCACCAAAAATGTTTATTCATGTATTCACGAGACAAATATATATTGAGTGTATATAATTGGTATGGTGTTGGGCGAGGTGCTATATTTGATTTTTCTTTTGAAAATTGACTTTATGCTTCATTGTAAGCCATATCTTACCATTATACACAGGGAAAGCTCATCTTTAAAAAAAATTATGTTTTTCTCCATTATTTTACTATGTACTTAACTCAGTGATGTCCTCTCTGAGAGAGAATATTCACAGGACATGACGTCTTTTATTCAGATAACTTTAAATGTAAACATTCTCTTTTCTCCTGGCATTTAAGGGAACCAAGAACCACTACTGTATTGAGCAACATTAAATGCTCACCACAAAAATGACCTAAGTAGTTGTCACAATCCAATTACCTGGAACCAATTCATTCCACTACAAATTCATGTTCTTCAAACACGGGAGGCCCTCATAGTTGGGTGAAAATCTTTTATTCATCCCTAATTGAACCTACACACTCCTCTTTTTTTTTTTTTTTTTTTGCAGTTTTTGGCAGGGGCTGGTTTTGAACCCACCACCTCCAGCATATGGGGCCGGTGCCCTACTCCTTTGAGCCACAGGCACCACCCCCCACTCCTCTTTTGACTTTACATTAAAAATGGTAGCCAATTTCCATCTTTCGTTCCATCTTAAAGATTCCTACGCTTCTGTCCCAGAAGAGTCCTCCCTTTGCTTTCACCCAGTATCTTCCTATCCTCTTGAAGACTTCCATCGACTTAGACTGTTCCTCATGTTTTCAGCCTCTTTTCCCCTCAAGGGATTATTTTCCCCAGTTTATAAAGGAGGCTCAAGTCTTCCTATACTATTAACAAAAACACTATGTCCCTCTACTCTGCTATTCCTTTGATATTTCATATTCTCTCACCTTCCCCTTTACATCCCACCTTAAGGAAAAGTTTGATTTCGCTGCTTTCCATTGTCCTTCCCCTGCCCACTTCTACTCCCTTTCTCCCAGGTAGTTGTTTCCACCCACCTCAAAAGTTCCAAGGAAAGCCAGGAGCCACAGCCAGTGGCTTTGCCTCGTGGTGCCCTTGCTCACAGTTGTGTGGTAGGAATGACAGGGGCTCCCCTCACTGTTCCCACTTCCATGACACAGTCATGCTCTACTCCCATCATTTATCTACAGCTGATCCTGACTTAATAAAGTTCTTACTCTCTTCTTTCCCCTCCAACGTATAAAGATCCCTTAAGGATTCTACCCTTTGTTACTTCTGTCTCCAGTTCTCTTTATCAGTGATTCCTGGACGTCACAATTGCTCTTTGTAGCTCTAACCTCCCTTTCTGAACCTCTGTGCCTATCTATATTTGTCAATTAGACAAACCTGTCAGATTCAAACAAACCTTTTTCTCCTCTTTTACATCTTTCCTTGTTCGTTTGATTGTTTTTGAGACAGAGTCTCACTTTGTCGCCCTTGGTAGAATGCCATGGCATCATCATAGCTCACAGCAACCTCAAACCCCCAGGTTTCAGTGATCTTCTTGCCTCAGCCTCCCAAGTAGCTGAGACTGCAAGGCACTTACCCCAAAGCCCAGCTAGTTTTGCTATTTTTAGTAGAGGTAGGGTTTCATTCTTGCTCAGGCTGGTCTCCAACTCCTAAACTCAGGCGATCCACTGGCCTCGGCCTCCCAAAGTGCTAGGATTACAGGTGTGAGCCACTCCGCCCAAACTTCCTTATCCTTCTTTGAATCTTCTTACTGAAAATGACCGAACCATGCTCTTGGCTAAAGCTGAGCATGACCTTTGACTTCCTTTCTCCTTTCCCCCCCACTTCCAGGCTGTTCAAGTTGCTCAGATTATTCTTGCATTTTTCCCCAGAATCGGCAGTAGGTCTATTTGGTCTCCCATCAGTCTTTTCCCATGTCATTTGATTCAACATAAGCTCTGGGTATCTCAAGGTGCACTGCACATCAGGCGCCTCTTCCCTATGAAAGCATTCTCTAGGGCACAGTTCTGATCCTGTCAATCCTCCTCCCCAGAAACATTCCATGGCTCCCCAGTACTTACTACATAACATTCATACTCCTTAGCTTGGCTTACAAATTCCTGCAAATCAGGAACAAACCTCTCCTCACTTTATCTCTCCTGACATCTGCTGGCCTTCCCAAAGCCACACACACCTTTCTTTGGTTTCTGTGTAGCACACACCTTCCTACCACCAGGCCTTTGCTAGGCTGTTCCTCTCTCAGTCATGCCTTTCCTTCTCTGCCACCCCAAATGTCACCTATATAATCTCAGCTTAAATGCTAAACTTTCCCTGATTCTTCCATCCAAAGTCACTGTTGTACCCTGTGAAGTCCCATAGTACTATAGGAATCCTGCTTTTTCAGCACTTAACGATTTCCCGCCATTTTTACAGTTAATAACATATACACCTCTTTTCTCTTTCTCTAGCCCGTGAGCTGCCCTGAAGTAGGACTGAAATCTCATCATTCTTTGAACTCCAACCCTTCTCAACATTCCTTGTCCTATAACCACAGGTATATAGAAGGCAATTGACAAATATTTATATAGTAACCATTGTAACTCTGGATCTTAGTGCTCAAAATTTTCTCAATTTTAACAACAATTATTTTTTCTATGTAAAATAAAAGTCCCATTTCTCCACGGTGCCATAGTTTATTCCTTTTAGCCCCACAGGTCAATTTTCAAATGTCTTTTACTCCCAAGTCTTCTGAAAAAACAAACTTCTTTAAGAGGCCCGATAATGGAAAAGAAAAGCATTAATGCTTACTTTAAGTGAGGGAAAGCCATCCTGCCAAAACAAATGGCTTGCTTCAGGCCACAGCAAAAGGTACAACCATTTACCAGACTGAATTACAGGATTCAAGCTGTATGTGTTGTTATTCTTACCATCCACTCTTTACAAAAGCCAGGCACTGCATTTTAAAAATTATCACTTTTACACTAGACAGGAAATCAACTAATTCCTAAGTCATCGATTATGCTATTGTATAATTTCCATATAACATTTCCTCTTCTCCAAATAGTTTATCTGCCTTGGTAATTCCTAATATCTTAAATTTTCTTGTAAGACATTTACACGGCTGGTTTTACTTACAAATATTATAAAAATGATGACTTTTTTTAGCTGAAACCTCTTAGAATGGCTTTGAAATTCCATAAGCACTTTTCTCAGAAAGATATTTGGCAGAGCTAATAAATGAGTAAAGAACTAAGATTCAAAATTCATTTTTATAAATCTGTCCTTAAATCTTGGATGAGATTCAACAACCTCATATTAAAAAATTTGAGATGTCTTGACTTGAAAGACATGGGGAAATTTACATTGTGGCTCAAGAGTACCTGGTCTATATATCTTCACTAATTAACCGAGGATACATATAAATGGAAAAAAAATGCCTATGTGGAAAGCCCTAGTTTTAGTATTTCCAATGTAGTGATATCATGCAACCTTTGCCAAAAAAAAAAAAAAAATTGTAAACAAAATTTTAAATTTGAGGGAAAAAGAAATCTCTGATGCCAACGTGTTGTGTATTTACTTGTGTAGTCATGACTGCTACAGGCTTTTCAGAGTGGACCTGGGCAGCTAGTTTGGTTCTAACAGCAATGCAGTAGAATTTAAGGTGTTATGACTAAAATGTGTTCTAAGCAGGTTAATCTAGTCATACTACATTTTAATAAAAAAGTATCAAGATATTAAATGTACAGTGCACTCATTTCTATGAATATTGCAGGAGACATACAGGCAACGGGGAGTCAAACTGTCTGGGACACACATAGAATATGCCATCTCCCTATCTCTATCCAACCCTACACAAGCCTATCTTTATCACGCAGAGACAATTAAACAGCTATCGAGTCCGGATGCATTTCTGTGTCCTGGTTCTCACTGTGTGAGTTATTACCAGTCTGACATTTTCTAAATTTCCCTACTAGTGGGCTATATTGGGTAAGCAAGAAGGGACTTCACCCACCTGGGGCCCCATAACCATGGGTCTTGGGAGATTTCAATTCCTAAATGATACACCACCTAGCCATTGTGAGTCTGGGAGAGGATGTCACCAGCAGTAGAAATAAAGTATCCCGTTTCCTAAGGAAAACGCCCCGGCTGTGTGACGCTGAGCAAGGGGCCACCAAACATTTCTCAGTATGATCTTTTTCTTCTTTTATAAAGACCTCTCCAGTCTATACTTCGATACACCTTTTCCAAGTTATTTTAAAAGAACCAACACAAAGACCACCCATCCTTCAGCCATAGGTTTTTGGTGTCTAATGTGAAAGGAGACGGTCTAGTTGGCATTCAAAGTTGTGGGAACAAGGAGAGGATTCTGACCATTAAAGACCCTTCTCCTTCAGATCAGACAAGCGAAAAACAATAGAAACTGCAGAGTCAGGGAGACCAAGACTCTTACAGAACAGTCTAAGGAAAGAAGAAATACCACAGGATAAACGCTCCCTTCAAAACCGGCAACCCCAGAATGTGTAACCGTTAGCCTGTTTCACGGCCATGTGTATCCAAGAGACAAGCCCGCTTCCACATCCCCCTGGCATGAGGCTAGAAGAAGGGGAAGCGAGAAACCCTGGGCCGTCCACACTTTGAAGCAGAACCAAGACTGTACTCAGAGTTGCAGGGTCAAAATAACAAACACGGTCTCTCTCACTCAGCTGGCGACCCAGAGTCAGGGCACAGGCAGGTCTCTGGTTCTGGGGCGCAGTTTGGGGAACGTGGATGCAATCACATGCGTATACACACCTACACGGGATTTCACAAACCCGCCCCTACCCCACTGCCGCCCTCCACACTTCACACACCAAGTGCATCCTGCCCACATCACCGTTTCCATCTTCACATTCTTTCTCCGGGAGAGTCAGCTGAGAGATGAGGGATCCTAGCGGGGATTCCTGGAAATGTCACCCCCAACAGCTTCGGACTGCCATCCCCATCCCCTTTGCTGTACCTTTTGCGTGCACGCACACACACACACACACACACACTCCTGCCAATAACTGTCATCAGGCCTGATCGCTGCCCCTAGCTCCGGGTATCTCAAGGTGCACCGCACATCAGGCGCCTCTCCCCCAACGTCCCCTTTCCTCCTGGATCCACGCCTAAAGGCATTGCCCCCTGGATGTCGCCTGCTGTCCCCGCTCATCAGCACTATTGTTCCATGCAGCCCCTCTCGCGGTCGGGGGCGCCCTTCAGCGGGGACCCGAGCTCCGTCGAGGACCGCGTCTGCACTGGGCACCCTTTACTCCACCCATCTTTCCCAGGCGGTGGTACCTTGCCTGACAGCTGAGTCCGCGGGCCCGCGGGAGCAGGCGGCGCTAATAACAGCGTTGGTGCCAAGCCTGGGAATAAAGCTCCGCTCCAGCCGCTCCTACCTCCAGCGCCACCATCTTCTCCCGCTGCTGCTGCCGCCACCGCCGCCGCCGGGACCGCAGCCGCCCTCGCCCAGCTCCGACTCCGGCTCCGCAGCCGCCGCTCGGACCCCTCCGGTCCCGCGGCCCCACCCCCTTTCCCCACCCTCCCGCCCGCTCGCCTGCTCGCTCGCTCGCCGGCTCCTCGTGACGCGCGCCGGGGCCGGGCCCCGCCGGCTTGCGAGGGAGGGCGCACGGGGGGAGCGCGCGCGCACACGCCGCCTGCTAGTAGCGCCCCTGCCTCCCACGCCCACCCGCGTGCGCGCGCTGCGCGCGAGCCCGAGCCGGCGGCGCCGGCGTCCTCAGCGGGTGGACGGCAGCCGTGCTCTTTCCCGGGCGGGAGGAGGCTCGCAGGGCATCCGCGCCTCTGGCGCCGGAGTACCCGCGGGCAAACCTCGCCTGCGCTCCCCGGGCTTATGCTCTGGCTCCAGGTCGGGGATACAGAGAGGGAAAGCCGGCTTCACTTCCGAGGGGACTGACGGGGACCTCCGCCCTCCTCGGCCGCAGCCCAAGGCTTCTGCAGCTTCCTAACCAGCAGCTGTGGCCAGCCTTTGCGCATAGGAACTGGCTGCGCTGCAGGACCCCGAAGCCAGGCAGCAGGGTCGATTCCTGCCCTGTGTTCTCTTCCCCAAAGTACTCCCGAGCTTTCCCGCTTCCCAGGCGGGGTAAATACTGCCTGAGCTTCAGGAAAGATTGACGGTGTCTACGGAATGCGCTGCAGTCCGGCGTTGTCGCCGCAAGGGGGAGAGCCGCGCGGGCTTGAGCCAAAGCGAAGCTAGCGGGGTTGGCAGTCCTCGAGGGGAACTGCCCAGTCCCGTCTGAGAGCAGAAAGCCCTTGGATTATGATGTTGGGAAATGCTCTGCTTGTTTTCCGACCCGCTTTTCAGCCTGTTTCACCGAAACTTAAAGTATCTTTCAGCCTTACATGAGCCATCCGCCTCAAATACGGCTCCTAGCTCGGGAGGGAGGCGACCCATCGGATCAGGGACCAGGTGGCAGGTGCTATGCGGTAATGAAAAGCAGTGGGTTAGACAGGTCCCTAGAGGCCTGGGTTCTGGCGTCAGTCCCACCAGTTCCGCCTCTACAGGAGACGAAATTGTCAATAATATTATGTTTTTATGAAGCTTTATAGTTTGCATATAGTCCTCTTTATGCACATATTCTCATCTGGTATAATGAAGAAAAACCCTGGTTATCCAGATCCCCTAGGAAATGAATCTTGTACCTCATTGTGTTTCCGTATTATTTTAAACGCAATGTCTCTTTTAAAAAATCTGAGAGCGCAGCTTGAAGCATTTTGGAAGCCTTGTTTTAGATTTAAAATTCATATGAATTTTGTACTACACTTCATAATCACTTTTTGTTTTAATAAAGAAAATAATAACTTCCTCCTCCTCCCCCCCAAAAGATATTTTAGTAAGAATTAAATACTATATACCAGGAAGATGCATCATGCTTGTCCTGTGACACTACTTACTCATTTTTTTCAGTAATTATTTAGCATAAAAGCAAGTCAGTCATAGTCCTTGTTCTACCAGAGCTCACGGTACCTTGGAGGAAATAGGTACTACACAATCAGACTAATTAAGTGCAACTGTGATAAATTCTCAACTGCAAAAGTGCTAAAGGTGCACAGGAAAGCCTAATCTAGATTTCAGTACTGAGTCAGGCTTTCTAAGGAAATGACATTTCAGGTTGTCCAGGAGAGGCTTCATGCAGGGAGACACATCCAGGTAGCAGGAAGGAAATGTGCAAAGGCCCAAGAAGGTGGAGCTGAATAGAGATGAGGCTGGGGAGGCAGGCAGCAGCCAAAACCTGCAGGAGACCTTGTGGGCTCTGTTAATTAAGGATGTTAATCTTACGAGCTTGTAAAGTCACTGAGAAGTTGTTAAGAGTGGGGAGCAGACGAGCAGAATCACATTTTGGTTCTTGAAAGATTGTTGAGGTAGCTTGTGAAGAACTAATTCATGGAGGAGAAGTGTCCAAGGCAGGGAGGACTGAGCCCACGACACATCTGGTTTTCTTCCTGTGGTGAGTGTTTAGTGTTTTCAGGTTGTGTGCTAACTACTCTTTTGTCTGTTTTTAGTTTGTGTCTCTCCTTTCCATTTGGAGGCCTGTTAAAGTGTCTCCCTATAATAGTTTCATTAATTTTAATCCCCTGTGTTTTAGGAAAGAAATCAACCTTGTTAGAATTTCAGGTTAAATAAGATGGTAAAGGCTCTGAGCGAGAGAGGTTTTTGCCATTTGGTTTGTATCTCAGAGATCTTTGTAGTTTTTTATTGGGTTCCCAGTTAAACAACGTTCTTAGATGCATGAATGAAAGATTATTGCTTCCATTAATACCGTGGGGAGGGCAATGGCTCAGGCCTATTATCCGAGCTGTTCAACAGGCTACGGCAGGAGGATTACTTGACCCCAGGAGTTGGAGATTGTAGTGATCGTGCCATTGCACTCCAGCCTGGGTGACATAGCCAAGACTTTGCCTTTAAAAAGAAAATATTAATAATAATATCTTACCCTCAAATCTTACATCACAGGATTTTTGTGCCAATTAAAGAAAATATTAAAATTACTCTGCAAAGTATTAAGTGCCATAAAAAGGTAAATAATAATTGTTATAATGGCAGCTTTGGGACCTCCAAAACTAATTAATTGCCAAGTAATAGTATGTGGAAATCTCTCTCCTGCCCTGCCCCCCATAAAATACACAGATATTCCCTGTGGACAGCGGGAATCATTGTTTTAAGTGTTCACGTTATTCTTTGTGGCTCAAAGCCAAATTTGTAGATCATTGTAGGAAAGATCATTGATGGATTCATATTTATGAATCCTTTAGTCGAGTCCTTTAGTCTTGCTCTATTCTGTCAATTTCCTGTGCCTGCTTTCTTGGTATTTTTCTATTTTTTAACAGATTTCTTATGAGCCACTTTAAATATGTGTCTCTTTTCTTTTTTTTTTGGAGACAAAGTCTCAAGCTGTTGCCCTGGGTAGAGTCCCATGGCATCACAACTCACAGCAACTTCAAACTCTTGGGCTTAGCGATTCTTTCTATTAACAAAGGCCAAAACTGCTATTGAGTGTATTAGGAGGCAATATAATATAAAATATTGGTGAACTGTGAGCCATTGTAGCTGGCAACAATACTATAGACACAATGCCAGGAGACTTGGGTTTAAAGCGAAGCTTTGTCTACCATTGCATGTGGATCAGATGTCTCCCTGAACGCCAGTGTAAAGTCACATACTATTGGCAAAGTTATGTATGTCTCCTGCTGGCTCCTTTAGGGTGATTTCCGATGCCCTAAACTCCCTGTCAGCCTCCTCCATACCTACAAGTACAGATGATTCCTACAAGTACAGATGAATGTATGTTCAACTCACACTTTTGTACTTGATAGTGAGTTTATTGGGGTAGTAAATGTTTACGATGTTTTTTCTTATGTAACCCCATCATAAATTGCAGAGCATCTGTATATTTACTTACAAGTCACTTGGTAAGAGAACAGAGATCCATGAACTTTTATTCACTTAGATTTCTTTTTATCTGCAAAGACCTGAAGAGTCCAGAATTCACTGAATTCATTCAAATTCCACAAAAGTTACTGGATGACATGGTTGTAGACAGCCAAAATTAGATACGTTTCTTCTGATAGCAGTGGACACTTCTTGATTTTGAGTTCTTTATTCCTGTCTCAGTCCTTGAGCTTATAAGCTGAGGTTGTATGTAGGATAAACACACAAAACCTGTTTTTCTTGAGGATTTTAGTTTTTCCAATATTTGGTAGTTCAGCCTCATTTCTAATGTATATTATGGCCATTTGCCACAGGATTTAAAATCTATAAATGAAATATGTGATTGTAAAATGTATGTGTCCTAAACTTCAGTTTGCTTGTATATGCCAATTCTTATTTCATCAGCTTTTTCTTTGAAAAATTCTGTCCTAGCTCTAATAGTCAGGCTCCTTCTCTTTTCCTGAAACACAACCACTGTGCCCTTTCATAATTCCAACCAGAATTTTGTACTATGTTTATCTGATACACAGAAAGATATTCTGGTGCCACATATAGTAATTCTATCTCTGAAAATGAAGTTTTTGAGTAAAGAGTGTCATAGAACCATTTTGGCTTTTAAAAATGGTTATATGCCCATCTCCTGAACCAACCTTCCTGGCCAGGGGCATGGTTTACACTGACTAACTTAAACCCATCAGCTCCCGGTCCTGGAGCTGGTCAGTACTCCCCAACTGCACTCTCCAGTACAGCTGATAGAGGATAGAGCAAGGGCAAGATAGACCACAAAAAGGATGAATGAACAGAGGGACGGAAAACACCAACTACTCCCCTCATGTCAGGTTTATAATAGTGAAAAACCAGAAACTTTAACCTAAATGTGTAGCAGTAAGGGAACTAATAGATAGATTATATGTCTTTATTGTAGAATTTTATGCAGGCTTTAAAGATACCATATCCACAGATTTTTTTTAATGGCATGCAAAACGTTCACATCTTTTAAAAATTCTGGATACAAAATTGTACAGATGGATGATGACAACATTTTAAAAATGCACAGAAAAAAGTACACCAAAATGTTAATAGTAGCTTAACTCAAGTAGTAGGATGACTTTCTTCTTACTATGTTTTTGTAGATTAAAATATTTTTAAGAATGTACTTATATCCTTATTTTGAAAAATAAAATTATTAAAGATGTAGCTGTAAAAATTAACACCCCTTACCACCCGATGCCACAGAAGTAGCTATTGCATCACTGTGCATTTCTAAAGCATTGTTTTCCAAATTCGATTCATTCTTCAAGATTTATTTCAAATGCCACATACATTCAGAAAATGTTTTTAGGCTCGGCGCCTGTGGCTCAATCGGCTAGGGTGCCAGCCACGTACATCTAAGGTGGCGGGTTCGAATCCCCAGCCCGGGCCGGCCAAACAACAATGATGGCTGCAACCAAAAAATGGCCGGGCATTGTGGCGGGCGCCTGTGGTCCCAGCTACTTGAGAGGCGGAGGCAGGAGACTCGCTTGAGCCCAGGAGTTGGAGGTTGCTATGAGCTGTGATGCCATGACACTCTACCCAGGGGGATAGCTTGAAGCTCCATCTCAAAAAAAAAAAAAACTCTTGCCTCAGCCTCTTGAGTAGCCCAGACTACAGGTACCCACCTCAATGCCAAGCTAGTTTTGGGCTTTTTTTTTTTTTTCTGTTTTTAGTAGAGTCAGGGTCTTACTCTAATGCCCAACACGAACAACTGATTCTACTGGTCAACTGATGGCCCCTCTAGCACATGCCTCCCTCAGCCCTTAACCTCCTGCCCTTCCCTCCTTGCCTGTTGTCTCCTCAGCCCCTCTTCATTCCTAGAGGGTCATCCTTGTCAACAAGGCCCTTTCCCTTAGTGACCCCATCATGTCATCACCCCCTTGAAGGAAAATCCCCACCCTCTTGCTAGGACTCCAGACTGGATTTCCCACTGCCTATAGAATAGGAAACTCCACTTGCCCTACTCACCCTAAGAACACACTGTGGCTAACTCTGGGCTCATCGGGGTTTCCCTGGAGCCAGCTGCTCCTCTGCTTAGGCCACAGTATCACCTGTCACTTGCCAAGTCCTAAACACTCTTCCCTTCTGGGCTCACTCACTGCCACCATCCTCCTTCTGGCACCCCTCCTGGAACTCAGTCTCCTGCCACCAATGAAGCCTTTAGGCCAGATCAGCCAACTTCAAAAGCCAGAAAAGCAGGACATAGAACACCAGGAGATGTGGGGATTAGAGAGAACCAGAGAAAGACACATAGGAGTGCATGTGCCGTCTTGGGAAGTAGACTCCATTTGGCTCCAGCCAATTGGGGGAGCCAAATAGGGGAACATGGACCCAGCTCTTGCAATTTTCCAACCAATGCTAGAAATTTTTTGAGTTAAATATCTTCTTTTTTTTTTTTTTTTTTTTTTTTTTTTTGACAGAGCCTCAAGCTAACCCCCTGGGTAGAGTGCCATGGCATAACAGGTTATACCAACGCCTTACTCCTGGGCGCCAGCGCGTATCCTTCCGCCGCCTCCCAAGTAGCTGGGACCACAGGCGCCCGCCAAAACGCCCGGCCATTTTTTTTTTTTTGGTTGCAGCCATCATTGTTGTTTGGCGGGCCCGGGCTGGGGATTCGAACCCGCCATCTTAGTGTACGTGGCTGGCGCCTTAGCCGATTGAGCCACAGGCGCCAAGCCGACTTAGAGGTACTTGGCAAGATACAATGTGAAATGAAAAGATAAGAACTTGTTCTAGCTTTGGAGGGCCTATTCTGTGGGGGGAGAATTCCAGGTTGTATGAGTGTGAACCAGGCAAAACGTCCAAGGAATTTGCCCACCTGGTCAAGTACATGTCAGCAGTATTATGGCAGTTTGTCCAGGTTCATTTTCTCAAGTTTTGCTGGTGACAGGCCATCAGAGGAACCGCATCGACTGAACAGTATCACCTGTGTCCTGGGCCCAACAGAGGAACCGCATCGACTGAACAGTATCACCTGTTTCGTGGGCCCAACAGGTGTTCTCCAAGTTCCATAAATGTGAGGGGATGCTAAAAACTCAGTGACTTCCAACTTACATTAACCATTTACAGGAAGCACGGAAGCACCACCTGCCTACTTGGAGCAGTGTACACAGCTTGTTATGGAGAGAAAAACCTTTGAAATGTGCAGAGCGTCATTTTCGTTAGAGTCGAAAAGGTTCCTAACACCTCCCACAGAGACACAAACACCCCAGCAAAGTTGGGGATGCTTACCACATACCTCCCTTAATGACGAGACCGCAGGACCCACCTGTCATATACTCAGCTTCAAATCTCCGTCGAGTCTCAGAGATGAGGTTGGCTTTATTCGGGACATGATTCTAGATGGGAGACACGACAGGACCTTAGATACTACTCCTACAATCCGGTTTACCCTTAGCCCAGCCCACCTGCACCAGGGCGCGCAGCCCCCGGGTCTCAGAGACCGCTTCCGAGTGCAGAGGGCCAGCGGCTGTGCAGTCGGCTTCTCACCTCGGCCATGGTTACGGTGGTGGATGTGACTGCAATTGCCGTTGCTGTCGCCACTTCCACTGTCACCGCCCAAGTATCTCATCACCCCCCGCCCAGTCCCGCCCAGAGGTAGACAGCTAGAGTGGGAGGGGGAGGCGGTCGCGTGACACCGGAAGGCAGACGGAAGTACCGCCGCATTACCCAATCGACTATGGCTGCCTGGGTGTACAGGCGGGACCAGATCCTTAGCCTGGGGTTCATTTGCTTCACCTTCTGGCCACGCCCCCCCCGACGTCCTCCGCACTGCAGTCCCGCCCCCGTCAGCCGGGAGATCGCGGGTGCTTCCCGGGACGAGCTCCGCCCTAGAGATCTCGTGGGCTATTCGCTTTCACAACACTCCCCGGGGCCCCGCCTCCTCAGCATACTTTGGCAACCTTCTGGAGCATGCCCGGTAGGCCCCGCCTCCTCTGCATTCTGCGCAGCCTCTAGCCCGGGCTTCCCAGGATGCAGCGTGCTGGCGGGAGGTTTGGAGGCGCGGGACTCTGTAGCCGCGTCCGGTGACCGAGACTTGGCGGCTGCTCTGAGGTAGGTAGGGCCGGCTATTCTTCCCCTCTCCGGGCGTTCGCGGAGGGGGCAGCAGGGCTGGATCTGCTCCCCTTGTCCCCGCATTGAGAGAGCGAGAAGGAAGTGGGCATCCATGGACTAGGTTCAGTCATTCTGTGGAAAGATAATTGGCTTTTAAGTGCAATATTCGGAGATTATTTTGCTTGAAACGTTCTTTATCCCTTCATCATCCTTCACATTTGCAGTGTGAGATGCTTAACAAGGAAAACATCTTTAAAATCTTTAAACTCAAGTAGTTTTGTAAAGTTAAACGATGAAAAGAGTATTTGGGTTTATTAATTAAGGTAGTTTTGGGGGGCGGGACGGTTTTGCCACCCAGTGAACCTTTGGCCACGTCTGGAGACATTTTTGATTTTCACAACTCAGGGAAGGGGGTGCTTTTCGCTTTCATCTGTTACAGGTCAGAGACACTGCCAAACATCCCACAATGCACAAGCCACCCCACAACAGTTATCCAGCATAAAATGTCAGTAATGCCAAAGTTGAGAAAGGTTGAGACTTGTAAGGTACTGGAAAGAATATTATGTTTACGAGTCAAAAAATACTAACAGAAAAAAAAGAGTTGCCCGTATAATATTTCCTTTTTTAAAAGTTGAAAGATACTGAAAACTACAAAGAAGCTGTAAGAACAGTTCCATCCCATTTCTGTCATCTGTAGGCAGGATAGCGTGGCACATTAACATCTTTCGCATTAGCCCTAGACTTTTTCATGTATTTACATTTTTTATGAGAAAAAAGCTGAACACATTGTTTAAAAATTGGTTGAATACATCTTTAAAAACTATTTCAGATATGACTAAAGTCTCCCTTTGGCTCCACTTCTCTACCCTGGTGTCAGCCTCCTCCTGGTCCAGAATCCCGTCATTTGAAATTTGCTTTAGTTTGCTTTTTTATTTTGGAGCAGACTACACTGCCTGAGTTTAAATCCTGGTTCTGTCACTTACCTGTAATCCTTTGAGAAGATCCTAAAACTCCCTGCCTCACTTTCCCCATCTGTAAAATGAAATAGTAATAGTGCCTGTGGCATAGATGTTGTGAAGAATAAGAGGTTATCTAAAGTACTCAGCACAGTATGAGAACAGTACTTGCTGCTATTCCTTGAGAAAGTGCTTAAGGAATGCAGCCATTGTAAGTAAACAGAAAATATTTAATGCTGTTTTATGTGTTTTAGTGTAAGTTTGTCTGCAACTTAATTTTTTTATTCATTATCTGGCCACAATGATAGATCTAATTCATTCTTTTTAATTATTGTATGGTATTCCATCTATATTTCTTACCCTACTGTGGTCTTTGAACTATTTCCCTTTTTTGTATTCATTTCTCACATTCACTGACGTTTCAGAGGACTATGTAATGTTGGGAAAGGGCAGATCAATTATGTATAGGCCCCAACAAATAACTTCTATTTACATAGGGAGAAAAAAGTTTCAACTGTGACTCCATTTTGTAGCTACCTTTATTTACTTAGGTTAAAGATGTTGTATGTATGTATATGATGGAAAACGTACATTTATAAGTATTTTGTTTATAATATTAAGTACAGTTTTTAGTTGGGCATCTTAATTTACCTTTTTTTCTGAAGATACTTTCTCTTGGTCACAATTGATATGGTTTATTACAGACTTTTGGGGATTTCATCTCCATCTATTATAGTACTTTTCTGGGATTTTTTGTGAACCACCCTGATAATTTGTTTAAAGAGTTCTAAATTTATAGAGCTAAAACAAATTTATTAGCACTTAAAGAGAACACCATGTTTATTTGGGGTGGGCAGTAGAGAAGAGTGGATTAGGAAGGTAATTTATTGCCAATCTATTTGCATTAGTATATGTTTGTGTATTATCATTTCTCAAGTATACACACATCGGTTTTAATTTTATATACAAAGTACATAATGTCAACTTTAATATATGGTAATAGAGGACAGGAAAAGTTCAAATTAATTATATATAATTTATAAATGAGCTACTTCCAAATCTTCTCCTCCCTTCCAATAGACTGCAACATTAATTGATTTGAGTTACCTGTTTTCTTCTGCAGCCACTGTTGTAATTGTAGTAAATTAAAGAGTCAAATAGCCAATAGGCTAGAATAGTAAACCTGGTGTCCTGATAATCAGGGCTTGATTAAGTAGGGGTTGCTTATATTGCATTAACAACTTATGAATTGAACCTTAGTTTGATTTATTTCCGGATATGTTTCTATTAAAAAAAATTGCTGGGTGGCGCCTGTGCCTCAAAGAAGTAGGGTGCCGGCCCCATATGTCAGAGGTGGTGGGTTCAAGCCCAGCGCTGGACAAAATCTGCAAAAAAAAAAAAAATTGCTGTTTGCTGTTCTCAGAGCAAAGAAATGATAAATGCAAGAAGAGAGGGAAAAAGTCACTGACTTACTGGTTTATCGGTAAGCAATTAATGCAAAGGTGATACTGGAATTTCGCTCTTCAGTAGGTTCTTGGTCTTGGTGATTCGAAGAATGAATCTGTAGACCACAGATCAGTGGTAAGACAGGATTTATTTACACAAAAGAATACAGAAGCGCCAGAGCTCCTGGCAGAGAAAACCCAAGTCCAGAGAGAAAAGCTCTATGTCTGTGTGTCTGTTGGCTCTTTATCTAGGGGTATATATAGTTGCATAGGGCCCTTGGTAGTTACATTTAGAGTGTCTGGGACGTCTGTCTGGGTCCTGTCTGAGTTGCAAATGAATGGCTACAATCCCTTTCATTCCCAGGCCTAGGAAATGCCCCGCCCACCCTCTAGCCTGCTCATTCTGCTGCTTGCTGCCACTGCCAACATCGCCAAGGTGGAGGCAGCAGGTTCGCGCTCCCCAGTTCCCTGAGCTGGCTGGGATGCCACTTGTCCTATATGAACTCTCCCTCTCCGAGTAGAAACTCTTGACTGCTGTTAGGGAAAATGGACAAGGACTCCATCTAATTGCTTCCTGCTGAGTCGGGCAATGATAGGAAGGGGCAGTTAGGGTTTCTCTGGAGGGAAAATGATCCAGGGGTCCATGATAGAATCAGGTCTTGGTCTGGAACCATCTTTACTGTGTGTGGCTTGTTGTCATTTCTGGAAGACACAAATCTGATTAGCACATTAAAAGGCAAGGGTAGAACAGTGAGAGGAGGGAGTTAATTACAGTGTCAGGTTAGAAGAACAAAGTCAGTGATGTTTCAAAGAAAACTATATTAACACTTGCTGTCTCCTAAACAATAACTTTAAATTTTCTTTAGGCTCACAGGTATAGGTGGACTGTGGTTGATTCTCTTCACGGTCTGCTTCTGTAGAAGGTGGTGGGTTCTAGGATTTTACTCATGAATGATGTATCCAGCATTCTCTTCCTCTAACTTTTACAGCTATGGAAGAAGACAAGATAACAGAAAAGGGACCTTCCCAAGTTGGGGTTAGGGAAGGTGAATTAGAGGGTAGAGTTTTGATCATAACTAGATCTCCAAGAGAAAAGCTCTTTTAATGTTGAATGTGAAAATATAGTTGAGAGGTTTTTCAGGATTTGTTGAAATTTAGCTAAAGATGTACTATGTTTTACTAGTTCTATAGTTTCTTTTTTTCTTTTTTCTTTTGGCCAGGGCTGGGTTTGAACCCACCACCTCTGGCATATGGGGCTGATGCCCTACTTCTTTGAGCTACAGGCGCTGCCCCGTATAGTTTCTTGATCTAATAATAAATCGTTAGTTAAAAAGGATCTTCCATATAATAATTTGAATGGGCTATAGCTGCTACTGCCCGTAGACAGTGTGGCCACCCCTTGGCCACGGTTTCTTGATCTAATAATAAATCGTTAGTTAAGGCTCAGTGCCTGTGGCTCAAGTGGCTAAGGTGCCAGCCACGTACACCTAAGGTGGCGCGTTCGAATCCCCAGCCTGGGCCCGCCAAACAACAATGATGGCTGCAACCAAAAAATGGCCGGGTGTTGTGGCGGGCGCCTGTGGTCCCAGCTATTTGGGAGGCAGACGCAGGAGACTCGCTTGAGCCCAGGATTTGGAGGTTGCTATGAGCTGTGATGCCATGGCACTCTACCCAGGGGGATAGCTTGAGGCTCCGTCTCAAAAAAAAAGATAAATAAATAAATAAATCGTTAGTTAAAAAGGGTCTTCCATATAATAATTCGAATGGGCTACAGCTGCTACTGCCCGTAGACATTGTGGCCACCCCTTGGCCACGGTGTCAATTTCTTTACTAAGATATGCTATAGGTTGTAAAATTGGACCCTGGTGTTGGGCCAGAACTCCCAGGGGAATTTCAGTTCATTCTGTAATATACAGGTTAAACTGTTGTCCAGTG